>JANIJG010004089.1:0-14568 GCA_024611175.1 Megaceryle torquata | reverse complement strand
AATGTTTAGAAATATCTGAAGGGTGGGTGTCAAGTAGAAGTGGCCACTCTCTTTTCAGTGGTTCCCTGTGATAGAACAAGAGATAATGGTAACAAGATGAAACAAGGGAAGCTCCACATTGACATGAGGAAAAACTTCTTCCCTGTGAGAGTGACAGAGCCTGGAACAGGCTGTCCAGAGAGGTTGTGGAATCCCCTTCTCTGGAGGCTTTCCAGACTCACCTGGATCTGTTCCTGTGTGGCCTGCCCTGGGTGTTCCTGTGTGGACAGGGGTGTCGGACTGGATGATCTTCAAAGGTCCATCCTAACCCCTACCATTCTATGATTCTATAATAGTGTACCAACTTAATTGCTCCTATAGTAGGATAGCTAGCATGTATTGTGACAAAACATTCTTAAATAAGTGTTATGCCATAGGAATAAGATTTATAAAATACTTATTAAAAAAATTCTCTATATACCTTCCATCTGTAATAGTGTCCCATTCAAGGAGAGCTTCTAAATAACAATTTATTTTGCAGCTTCTTCAGCATGATTTTGTAAAGAAGCTTACTAATAAGTATTTCCTTGCTGTTGAGAGAAAGAAAATTTCCTTTTTTTCTCAGGAAAAAGTGGTCGACTAGTCTCAGAAGGATGCCAATTCTCATCTGCTCTGTGAAAAAAAGTGCAAAAGGCAAACCAGGGATCATTTTGGGACAAGTCTCTTATTGGTAGTTAATTAACACCTTAGTATTTAATGTTTATGGCCTGGTAAGTAAGTCTATCATGTTTTGTCCTTTCATTCCCACTCCAATTGTATGCATGTTCTGTCCCAGGGAAGCCAGTGGTTTGTGTTTGGCTGGGGGTTTTTTGTTTGTTTGTTTTTTCTTCCTTTTTTTTTTTTTTTTCTCTCCAGAACTGCTTGAATTAAAAAAAAAAAAGTTTAGAAAATAAACAAAATTACTATTTTGTACAATTGTACATTTTGTACATTTTGTAAATTTGTACATTTGTAAAATGTTTCTGAAGAGGGTCTTGTAGTTAATGTTTCACACAGTTTTATCCCTCCTTAATTAAAATATACCATTGCTGCTATTAAGTGCTTGTGTGGGAGTAGCAGCACAGGACTAGTGCCAATTGAATGAAATGCAAGTAGGCAGATGTAGTACAACTGTTTCTTCCTAGTTTTGTTTAAGAGCACAACTTGACCTTAAAATCATTACTACTTCAAATTAATGTCATTAAGTTACCTCCAGTGGTTTTTGTAAATACCAGCATTTTAAGGGAATGCCAAAACTATTTGCTTTGATTAGAATATCTGGTTACTGTCATAAGAACAAGATTGTGGTCCTTTCATGTACTTGAGGTTTGAATTCTGGGAAAAAAAAAGCCAAAGGTTTTCTTATTTTCAGATTTAGTAGAGCTTTGAGCTTCATTCACGAGAATGTAGCTGCATTGGAATATACAGGTTAGCAGTTCTAGTTTCCACCTGTTCTGACTCTTGAGTCTGCAGTACATGCTTTTGTTCTTTCTGTGTATTTTTCCCCATTTTGCTGCCATATCCTGTTATTTCCAGCACTTCAAAACTTCTGATTGTCCTACTTTTTCCTTTCAGAAAGATGTTGTAACTCTTTGTTACATTTTCATACCACGATTTTATCAATAAATGAAATTCTGTGAAATATACACAGATGCTAGAGAATTTGTGTTTCTGGCCACATTTCCTGTGTGGCTAGATGTGGTATTAAATATAAGTCCAAAAGAACTGTCTGAGGGTATCACTGAACATTGTGAAATTATAATTATGGAAGTTAACAAAAGGAATCGGGATTTCTGCTGAATGCTTCAGTTGCTTAAAATTTCTCTGACTTTGCTACAGAATAAGAAGAAATACTACTCCTATAAATGCAAGGAATGGCCAACATCACATTGTCTTACAATAGTTATGAAATCAGCTGATTTAACAGAAACTTTCAGACTCTTGCTGTTGAAGCTGATTTCGAGAAAATTCTTGGAATTGACTGTGTATGTAAAACTGACTTGCTGTTGAGTCACTCACAAAAAGCAAGAGTTTCAGAGCTGATTAGGAAATACGGGAAGGTGGTCACATTGGCTGTAGGAAATGGAGCTAATGACATCAGCATGAGCAAAAGGGGAAATTTAGAATTTAAAATGTCAATAAAGATGATGGTTTATTAGTGAATTTGTATTTATAGCAGACTATTACTAAGACCTTTAGTATTTGAAGAACTGCTTTTTCTTTTATGGAAAAACTAAAAACTCTTATCAAGCCTTATATACCATTTCTGCAAGTACTTCAAAGGATGATGTTTTTTCTTTTTCTTTTTTTTTTTTTTTCCCTATAACTTTGGCCACCTTTTAAAAATGTGGGAAATTATAGCTTCCATAATACTCTCCAAATGGTTATTTTCCTAAGAATTGATTGATGGGCAGTCTTATATAAGATAACTTCATGATGAATACTGGCCTGAGTTGCTTGCTTACATTGTTTCACCTTGCTCCTACTAGCCTTGCCCTGTAAATTTATCAGAATATCAAATTCCAATGGCATATTGTTGAAGCTGGAAAAATAGCAGAATAGGACTCCACAAAATATTAATGAAATTAATTGTTCTGTAACATTAAGTTTTGCTATTGCCATCTAAACCTGTCAAAAGATATAGTTAGTATAAAGTTGAGTTGTATTTGTTCATCTGTTTTGGTGTGAAGACTTGAGAAATTGTCTTCCAGAGGCAACAATGGAACAGGGAAGAATTAAAGAGGATGTGGAAGGAGAGGGAAGAGAAAATGTGGATTGAGATAAGTAATTATAACAAAAATATTAGTTTACACAGGTTGCTGCTTAAACTCCTGGGATGAGAGGGACTGTATAAGTATGTGGTACTTCAATAAGCTGACATCTGTTTTTAGATACTTAGTAGAAGTAATTTTCCATTCTCTTTGCTTGCAGGTGCACACAAGTGTTGACATTAGTGGCCAGGAAGGAATGGAAGCAGTCTTGGCCAGTTACTGTTTGCCCAGTTCAAATACCTTTAGAGGCTCTTACAGGTTCATGGCAGGCATTCTTGTTTGAGAATGTGCACGTTCTTATGTTATTTCTTCTACAAAACCTTTGCTTTCACACTGCTGCATTTCTGGTTTGCCTTCTGTGGCTTCTCTACTCAGGTTTGTTTTGAAGTTATAAAAGAACCAATTAGTGACTTGTATTCTTTAGATACCTATAACTAGAAGTACTGGAAGTCAAAACAATGAGTCAGGCAATCTAAATATTTGAGTACAATTGTTTTGGAAGTTAAATAAAATAATTATTTATTTTTCTGTTTTAAAAACACATGTATTTGACTGCAATTATTATACTTAATGGTCCCCTTCATTTTCCAAGTTTAAGACATACCATTTTCATGTGTTATATACTTCTGCCTTATTCTGAGAAGGAAAAGAGAACCATATGTTCTGCTTTAATAGTAAATCCCAGGGCTTGTCTGTGTGATTGTAAGGGGTGTGTAGATCAGCCATGACGAAATGCCTGCCTCTAACTAAGCTCCATCCACTGCAAAAGATGTCCAGAAAGCAATTGTAGTAAGGTAGAGAGCTGTCTTGGAATTTCATGCTTCTTTGGACACAACCTAGATTTCTTACTTTTGTTTTTGTTTTTGTTTTTTTTTTTTTCCTTTCTCTTCTCCTTCCCTAATACTTACTCTGAGCTTTTTTTTTTTTTTTTCAGGAAAATAAGTTGGAGATTTAAAAGATATTGAAGGATACCAAGAGTGGAATCCTTGCAAGCTAAACATCATGTTTTAAAAATAATTAATATGTTGGATTGAGATAGTTCTATGGGAGACTATATTTGGAGATGTTTAATCAGAGTCCTGAATTTTGTCTCCTAAGCATTTAAAATGTGTTTTGTGAGAATGAAGACTTAACCTCAGCTTCCACATTTCTTCACCTAGTGATATTATGTATCACAAGAAAAAATCATTGTTTTAAATATATTAAAAATGTGTTTTCTCAATCTATAAAATATGTATGCTAATTCCATAAACTCTAAGCAAACAGTGGTTTTGATCTATGTCTTTTAAATTCTTTGCTGTTCAGAAACTTCCAGCTCTGTTTAGGAGCTTTTACTAGACTGAAAGAAATGTTGACCAGTGACCTTGTCTTGTCAGAAGCCTCTTTTCAAGTGTCCAAAAGCAAAGAACTAACAAGTATAAAACTGGGACAAACATGTAATGATCCTTTAGTTTTACTTTCCTAGCTTCCAGCATTCTGCAGCTGAAGGACTTTCTGAACAAAAGGTGATGCTTTGTTTGAAGTGTTGAAGGTTTTGTCTTTGAACATATACTACTATATATAGCAGTAAGTTCTACAACTCTAAGATTCTTTTCCCTGTTGTACCTGCTGTCTACTACTTTCATTCGGTGCTCTTTAGTCCTTGCCACTGAATTCATCATGACTTTGTAGACTTTGCTCTATACTTGCTTACTTCTTTTCCTGATGAAAAGTCCTGGTGTCTGATAAATCAAATGGTGATTAGAATATCCTCTTGTGAGTTACTGATAAGTAATTAGGACATAAGTAGATCACTTTGGTGGTTTGATCTATCAGGGTGAAAGAATGAAAAAGAAATGTGTTCCTTCAATACCTTGAAGCATAGGGGAATTTTTTTTTCTTGTTAATAAGTAACTCCTGAAAACAGAGGAATTGAGGAAAAACTCTGACATACAGCTGCAATGCATGTTCCAAAAGTTGTACAGAGGTAACTTTAGAAGAGGAAACCATTCCTAATGCTACTGGCATGGTTCCAGAAAAGAAAGGATCACAGAGTGTATGAAAGCGTGAATAGTTGTGAAAATATGTGTTCTGAGCCTTGTGAAATAACCTTTCCATGTCCGTAGAAAGGGATGTTTTTCCACAATTTCATCCATTAAACATTTGATTACAATTTCTAGGATTACACAGTATTGCAAAGCTTTTAGTGAACAATAGAACAACCAGTATACTTCACGAGTGTTTTTGCTCTTTTGACTCATCTTAGTAAATGTAGTACAGAAGTTTTTATTGTTTGTTTGTTTGTTTTTTGTTCTTAGGGGTTTAAAAAACGAACCCAAACCAACCACCACATTTACTTCCTTTATCTATATAATTTCTTGCTAGGGCTTTTTTTTCCCCAAAGTTTTTGATTCAGATTTGAAGAGATTTTCAAACTTGTTTTGACTACTTGTCTTTTTATGATTTTGTTTTCATATTTATCTATGAGCTGTCCTTAAGGTGATATAAAAAAAAGACAGGGTGTTTGTTGAAAATGAAAGGGCTTTGATTTTTAGGCTAAAGATAAGAGATTTAAATGTAGGGTTTATAATTGCTATGGGCATTTTCCTATGTGCTCATTCAGAAAATGTAAGCTCTTATAATAAAGTAAAAGAAAATGTTTAGCATATAATCAAATTAGCTGCCAGCATACTTAAAACCCTTCAGTCTTGTTACAAAAAAAGTCTAGCAATTAAAATTTGTGTTCAGGAGGTTGGCATGTATGTGTCATACTCAGGTAATTACTACTCTGCACACCTTCATGTTGTTGGCAAAGTAGACTTTGATTACTGTTTGTCTCTTATGTGCTTAATTCTGTCCCAATCAAAATTCCTTGGTAGATGGGCTGTCATAACAGATTACATTTTCTGAGAGCTCTCTGAAATGTAATCTTCTGGTGATACCAGCATCTGAAAGCTGTTCTTTTGTGTGGTTGTGTGATCATCAATACTGATGGTGTGGCAACTGAGACTGCAGTGTCATTTAGCTGGCATTCACTGCCAGAATGTTTCTTACGCTTTTTTTGCCTGATCTAATTTAAAATGTGATTGTTATACTATACAATCCTAAAATGGGAACTAAAAGTTATCCTATATAATAGATATAAAATCTCCTTTAATACAAAATATATTAAAAATAATTTGTGTAGTAAATGTAAGATCTCCTTTTATGGCATGCATACAGGAATAGTTCAGTGCTATGTTCTTTGCTCTGCTCTTATCTGCCTATTTTGAAAAACAAGCCTGACCGCCACCTTTGTAAAGAAGCAAACATACTGTAAAATAAGGCTTTATAACAAAACTTTTCAGCTTTGTTTGCAAGCAGACCTGCATCAGCTTTCCCAGATTACATGAACAGAAACTAGGATAAGCTTCCAGAATTCCTGGAAAATGCAGACACAGACTTTCAGAAACTCTTCCATATTTCTGAACTTTGAATCCATTACAACTTTCAACTTCTGTTGCCATCTTGTGAGTATTTGAGGCCAGCGGATACATTGCTTCATCAACTTGTTATTGTTAGTTTTACATCTTTGATTCAGACTATTTCACATCACGCAGCTGGCCTAGGCAAGAATCCATTTTGAAGACTTACAGTAATTGTCCTAGACAAAGCTCTTCAATATCCAATGGATTGAGAGAGAGGTCTCCATGAATAATTACTTAAATGGGGTCACTGAATACACTGAGAATTTTTTAAGTTGTATTTCTATGAAATGATTTTATCTTTAAACTACTCTGAATGTCTGGGCCAAAGGTGAAATTGCTGCTTGCTGAGGATCTTCTCACTTTTATACTCATTTTGTTGGGAAGTTTCTAAATCCGCAACTTTCAGCTTTGCATCTCATTTTCAGGACATTACTTGTAAAATGTAATAGTGATATTTTCTTTCGTTATAAGGATTAATACATCCTATGTAATAATTTTCTGCTGAACAAGATATATTACTTCATATAGCAGCTGCCTTTGGTTGCTCTATTCTTTCCCTAAAGTTCTAAGTTGGATCTCCTACTCCCTTATTTAGCATATTTTCTGGACATGCTTTCTAATAAAACAAGAACTTCAATTTGACTTTCCAAGATTAAACAATAGCCATTTAAAATTTTCATCAGAATTAATGTGACTGTATCAGGAAAGAATCCAAACATTTGGTGGAGTTTTTGTTAAATTATACATTTGCTTATTAATTGGCTACTTGCAATTTAAAAATAGCTCTCCATAACAAATTCCTTTTATTGTATAAAGCAGCTGCTCAGGATTAATGTCATGTCAACATTGCAGGCTCTAGGAAAAGAACAGATGAGCAAAACTCAATCTCAAATGTCAGTGAACTCAGTTTTTGCAACATAAATCTTTTGTAACTGATCAGAACAGCTCCGTCAGGTTAGGTAAAGAAGAAAATCAATGACTTGAATACTATAATGTTTTACCAGTGGCTTTTAGTTTTTCTTTAAGTATGGCTATCTTATCATATGACACATTAGCTGAATAGGAACTACTTAAGATTCAATGAGAGTTGTCAGTTCTGTGAAGTTGCAAAAGGGACCTATCTTACAAAGTGAATAAAGAGGAGGACAGTCTGGGTGACATGTGAACGAATCAGCCTGGTCTATTTAGGTTGGATCCATTTTGGTTGTTGCAACCAAGGGAAGATGTGGACCAGTTTAAGAGAATTCTTCCCCAAGGTGAAGAATAAGAATGATTGTTTAGAAGACATGACTTATAAGGAAAGACAAGGGGAATTGGGCTGCTTTCACTTAGAAAGGCAAACTTTTTTCCATCCTTCAATATGTAAAAGGATATTGCAAAACCAAAATTGATTTATGTCTCTTGTGAACAAGATGTATAAATGTAGTTAAATTAAATTAGATACTTGGTAAATTTAGAGGGGAACAGAATAAATTTCATGGGACAGTGCAATATCCATTATTCATGACATTTCCAGCAATTTCTTAGGTAGACTTTATACTATTTTAGAGCAGAAGGTGGTCTAGGTTTAGAGTCCTTTCAAGTCCTAAGATTGCATGAAAACAGTTTCATTTACTTATTGAATTTATTGGTTAACATTTGGTTTCAATCTTGAGTGTGATTTTGTTGGAAAAGCTGGTTCATATGGAAATGTTTGATTCTTACATGTTTTGGGGCAAGAAACACCTGTAGTGATGATGATTTATAAGCAACTTAGCTCACCAGGTCAGTGAAAGTACATTTAAAATTGGAGTGGTGTACATACATACATAGCTGTATGATGTATCTGTATACACCTGGATAAGATCTGGGATGCCTGCTAAGATGAAATAAAGATGAACTGTCATGTTGTTCACTACTTCCAGAAAGTAAAATATTTACATCAAAAGATGGAAGTAGTGCAAATAAATTGAATGAGTTTTAAAAAAATGATGTTACTTATAGAAATACGGAGAGGAAGTACAGCTTCACGATGTGTTATCATTCATAATCCTGTAATCTCAAACTGCTCTGCGTGTCAAGATAACACCTTTAGCAAAAAGATGTTTATAAATCAGGGTAAATTACTTTAAAAGTTATGTAACCTGTGTCATTTGCACACTGGATCAAATAATGTATTAGAAGGTAACTAATCTCACATACTACTTTGTCATTTTGATTTATATTAAAATTCTCCATTGAATTTGTAATGAGTAAGAAAGTAAGTTAATATTTCTGGTTTTAGCACAGCTGTTTCATTACAATACCAACAGGAAAGGTGACACTAACTTTACCATTTGCTATGAAATCTCTATACTTAATATGTATATGTAATCTATATAGAAAGAATATTTTGAAAGGCTAAATTATTAGTGAAATAAAAATATAACTTTCTATGGTTAATTTTCATTACGTACATCCATGACAACTCAGATCTTAGATTTTACAATAATATATGGGATATGGTGATGTTGTAGAAAGATCATTATTCGTTTGTCTTGGGAAAGTCTGAGAACAGATCTTACCCAATGCAATAATTAAACAAACAAACAACAACCCAATAAAACAACAAAAAATCCCACAAATCTGAGACACAACTCTTTTCCACTTTATTATTTTTTTTTTCTGTGAAGCAGAGTGATTTCAGTAGATTTCATTTTTAAGTGGCTGAGTAATATTCTGTAAAGATGAACCTTTAAAAATTTTCCCATGGAATCATTCTATTTGTGTGGTTTTGGTAGTCCTTGTGAAGAGACAGATTGCTATCTAAAGAAACTGCTTTCACAATGTTCTTGATGTGTTCAGATTTTTTGGGAAGTGAGGGTGTATTAAGGATGCCATATTAACATTTCAAAAAGTTATGATATGATATCTATAATGTTTAATGTATTACAACAGTCTTGCATTTGCACAATACCTGTTATTTCAACAATGCTTGTAGAACACTTTTTTTTCTCCATAGTTCAGTGTGAAGTTTGTATTGGCTGAAATTTGTTTGCCTAGGCTGTCTTATCTGATGCCTAAAATTTGAATGCTTTACACTGGAGGAGATAATTGGTCTTGGGTTTTGTGATCAGCCTGTAAAGGTCTTTACTCTTTAACTTTTTTTGACGGTTGTTGCCTATAGAAAAATATGGTAGTGTTTGGCTGTAATGCAAAGTAAATACACAAGTATGCTGAAAAAACTCAGGCTATTTGTGCATCTCTTCAGAAGGAAGCTGTGGGTAGATGGTAGGTGAAAGCTGCTGCTTGTTTCACTAGACCAGTTAGGAGAGAACTTGGCTTTCAGAAAAAAAGGTTTATGTAAGCTTATTTAAAAATACAGTAGAACTGTGCATTCAGAAAATGAGTTAGAGGCTTTTACTATTAGGGAGCTCAATTCAAAGGAAAAGAAAACAATCAGCTGTAATTTTGATAGAGGCCACTCTTGTGATTTCTGTAGGTTGTCAGCTCTGAATCCCATTCAGATAGCATGGTGTGCAAGGAAACACGTGAAATAAATTGCAAAACTGACACCAGAGGAAAAATGAATAAGAATATAGGAAATTTGTGCTCATTTTTTTTCCATAATCAGGTAAGATTCTGGTGGTGAAGGAAACTACCTGTAACACCAGATGATATCTCACAGTAAATAAGTTCTGCTAATGCTCCAGGGAAATTACAGACAGCAGGCAGAGCTGTAGGAACTTGGTGTCTCAGTGGAGTCGGTGTTTTGTGACAAACATAAGATGAATGCAGTAAGTGTGCTATTCTGTAAGCATTTATAAGAACTTGTTTGTTTACTTAAAGCCAAGTTGGGTTGGATATTTATTGTATTTCAACTCATAATGAGGACAAGATGAGGTAATGAATCTCCCTGATAAACATAAGTATATACATAGGCTTTGAGCAACACTGCTGATCTACAGAACCCTTTTTCTTGGCTAATGAATCAATCATTTAGATTTGAAGGATTCTTTAAAGACCATCTAGTGTGACACCCTGCCATGGGCAGGGACATCTTTGACTAAAACAGATTACTCAAAGCCCCATCCAGCCTGACCTTGAACACAATGATGGGGCATCAGCAGCTTCTCTAGGCAACTTGTGGCAGTGACTGACCATCCTCGCCATAAAAAATTTCTTCCTTACACACAATCTAAATCTACCCTTTTTCAGTTTAAGTCCGTTCCCCCTTGTCTTGTAACTACAGACTCTGGTAAAAAGTCTCTCTCCATCTTTCCAAGAAGCTCCTTTAAGCACTGAAAGGTCTCCCCCAAGCCGTCTCTCCTCCAGTTTAAACTCTAACTCTGCCTTCATAGAAGAGGTGTTCCAGCCCTGATCATTTTGGTGGCACATCTGTCTTCTGCTGGGAACCCCAGAGCTGGATACAGTATTTCAGGTGGGGTCTTACAAGAGTAGAGGAGAGGGAGTAGATTTGCCTCCCTTAACCTGCTGACCGCACTTCTTTTTATTCAGCCTAGGATACAATTGGCTTTCCGGGCTGCAAGCACACATTGCCAGTTCATATCCAATTTTTCATCCACCAGTATCTCCCAGTCCTTTTCCACAGGGGTGTTCTCAATCAGTTCACCTCATCATGTTGTGGGGTGTGTTGGAGAAGTCCAGGTAGATGTCATTAGTTGCTCTTCCCTTGTTCACTGATGCACTCACTTCATTGTAGAAGGCTGCTAGATTTGTCAGGCATGAATTGTCCTCAGTGAAGCCACGTTGGCTGTCTCTAATCACCTCCATGTGTTCTGTATTCTTTGATGCAACTTCCAGGACAGTCTGGTAGTTCCCAGGGTCTTCCTTATTATCCTTTTTAAAAATGGGTGTGATGTTCCCATTTTACCAGTGACTGGGGACTTCGTCTCACTGTCATGACTTCTCAAATATAATGGAGAATGGCTTGGCAACTACATCAGCCAATTCCCTCTGCACCCTGGGATACACCTTGACAGGTCTGATAGACGTAAATAACGAAACTGTCAATTAAATGAATTGAGATGCATGGTCATTCATGAAATTGTAGATAGAACAAAATGTTAGAGGATATCTATTCTCAGCCTGTTTTCATCAGTCCCATCTTCTTGAAATCCTTTGGGTTTCATATGGAGTCTTTCAGTATCTATAAATAGGAATGTAAATGGATGTACTGTCGAAATTTAAGTAAAGAAAAATCCCACCAAATATACCTGTGATAGTAAGGATTTACTTTATGTGATGCTGAATAATTTATAGGTGCTGGGCTACGTTTTCCCCATTGGTCTGTCTGATTTCTCTTTATCTAATTCTATGAACACAGAAGTCTAAAATGACTAGAGCTGACTTAGTACACTAATAGTGATGCATGCTGCTTTTAAGACTTGTGTATGTGGTTCCAGAAGATTATCTTAAGGTATGTTAGGCTGAAACAATAATTCCAACACTGTTTTGTTGCCGTGATGCTAGTAAGGAGAGGATGAGAGCATGTATGTCTGTCTGTTTCCCAAATGTCACACTACATCCTGAGCAATGGTGTATCTGATTTAAGTTAAAACAGCCATGTGGCCACTGTAATATCTGGGACACAGTCTTGTGCATAATAAGACCATGATTAGGAGTCCTTTGCTGTAATATTTCACTAGTTTTTATACATCCATCCTTATGTATTTATACATCATTATGTATTTCTTGGCCAAAGTGTTTTTTTTATGGTAGTTTTTTTTCCCCCTTTTTTAGTGTGTGACTTTGTTTGGTTTTGGGTGGTTGTTGTTGCGTGGTTGTTTGTTTGGGGTTTTTTTGGGGTTGTGGGGTTTGTTTTTTTTTTTTTTTTTCATTACTTGGTTATCCCTGTGATACTGCAATTATTATCTCTACACTGTGAACTGAGTTACTGGGTGTTTCTCAATTACCAATGCATTGCTACAAAGTTCCAAGCAATGACTTCCGTAATTAAACTCTGCTCCCAGTTTACTTTACTTTGCTTACATTATCTGGTTAGGCAATCATTGTCTGGAACATAATAAAATAATCTAAATTACTGCTCTTGTAAGAATAAACCAAACAATAATTAATATGCCATTGCTTTGTTAGGAAAATTCTTTGGACATTTCAATTAAAAAGTTGAGAAAAGATGAAGAGAAAGCAATAGAATATGGAGATCCTGTTGCCATAGAGGAGTATTTGAAAAGTATATTTCATTCAAAATGCTTAGAGAATGTTAAATAATTAAATAAAACATAACCCCTAAAAGATTTCCTATGGCAGGAAGCCTTTAAGGCAAAAGTGTGATGAATCATGTGAGGAATATTGCTTAAATAAGTGCAGTTCCTGCTCTTAAAATCCAAACGAGCTAGACCTCTTCAAAATTGTGGTATTAAGGGCGTGTGCTTTTGTGTACATGTGTGTGTCCAACTTTTTATTCACTCCACTGCAGGCATAGTTAAAGTAGATTAACCTAGCAAATGTACTGCAAAGAGTGTAACAGCAGCATTTTTTACTGTAATCAGTGGTAGACTTTTGAAAGGTGGAGTAATTATGCAAACAATATGCCTGCAGTAAGACTCACTGCCACAAGTAGGTACACACTACTAACTGTCCTTGAACAAGTCACTTTAAAGCTAATTGTCCGAGTAGTTGAAATTAGGTTTCTAAACACTTTTCATACTATCATATTATTTTTTTTTCTTAAATGATGCCTTTAAATTTCTCACCAGAAAAACAACCTCCTCCAAACCAAATGAAAAGCCTCCAAGAGCAATAGGTATGCTAACCCTTCTCTAAAGCACACTGTAAAAAGGATTTCATACTATTAATGCTTCTGTGTTTAGAATAGATATCATATATTAAGTCATGATTGAAAAGATGGTGCTTTCTCTTGCTGGATGCTCTACCTGTAGGTAAATGAGTTGTACATGTTCTGTGCCTTACTATATATACCTCAAATATATTTGCCTTCCCCCGGAAAGCAATGGCAAAGCCCCAAAGACTGTCTTGGTAAGTAGTTGGATGTCACTGTGAAGCTAGAATGAAAATATGCTTTTTAAAATACCTCTTTATTTTTTCTTTACAAATCTTTATATGACTTCCCTGTGGTTTTTTTGCCTATGAACTTCTCAATGAAGGGTTATCTTTTCCTGAATTCCTGGAAAAATCTTGGTATATTCTGTGGTCAACTATGGACAAATAGCATAATGAGTGGCTAACCCTGAATAGCTGCTACTTTTTCATAGATCTTAAGGCATTTTGCAAAAAATAGTGCTTTTTGCAATGAGCTTGGGCCTGCAGTGAGGTATGTGTGGAGGCTTTTCTGGTTTGTTTTTTTTTGTCCTAAACTAAGCTGTTGGAGTTCCTTTAGAATATAAGAAGACATAAGGATGTGGTTTAGGTTGCTGCCAACTATGTCCAAGCTGAGAAGAGCTGTGGAAAGTTTTAATTTTCTGGAGGAGGTTCTAATTGAATGTACCAAAGCCTTGTTGCAAAAGGATTTTAAACCTTCATGTGTCTCAAACATGTTATGTCAAAAAGGAAGAACTATAAATGATTAGATTGAATGGATGATCTGTGATGTCTGTGGAATGAAGTAACACTAGTAATGCTATTAGAATGAATGTTAATGTAGAAAACAAGCTACTAAACCAAATTATTTTCTGTAACTGACAATTACCTGTCTTTCGTAATGGAAGGACATAACACTTGTGTGCACACCAAAGATACATAACTGAATTTACTGACCTGCAGAAAGGAGCGTGATTGTAACTAATCTTGTATGCGTACACTGGCTCACAGTATTAATGGGGTTGTAAATTTGCTTTAGGGCATGATGTATGATTATTCAAAACTATTTACATTACTAGAAGGTCCTGGGAACAAGAAATTCAGAAATATTCCTGTGGTTTTGTTCATGGCACTTAAAACAATGTAATTAATTAACCTACTTCATATGCATTGTAGTTAAAACCATAAAATAAATCATCCAAATTCTTCAAATGTGGTGGTAAATTTTCCTGTAATTATTCTCTACTGTACAAATGGAGGACTTAAATTTAACCTATGCTGGTGTTAATTATCTTAAGCAAGCATTATAAATTCAAGTATGTGATTTTTCTATATGCTCATTCACTGATTTACTGTCTGTAGTCTGTTGTACTGGACGTAGTTAATACACGGTGTACCTTAGACCATTTGGTAAAATGTTCCTGTAGGAGAATCAGGCCCAAAATAGGTATGGTTTGGAACTGAAGACATCACTCATGGGAGCTCATGCAGCTCGAGGTTTCACAGTACTCTGTTTCCTTAGCAAATATTTTAAATGAATCCCCAGCATGGAAATTAAATGAAAAAATATATAA
>JANIJG010004088.1:0-22868 GCA_024611175.1 Megaceryle torquata | reverse complement strand
ATGTCACGGTGTTGGGTCATAGGCTGGACTTGATGATCTTGGAGGTCTATTCCAGCCTCAGAAATTCTGTGATTCTGTGAATCTTAAACAACTACTTCATTATGCACAATGACCATGGAGAACAGTTTATAACCTCCTCTTTTTGCAGCAGTCTTTCATATATTTGCAAACTGTTAGTGTGTCTTCAGTCTGTCTTCTTTTCCCGTAGACTAAACAGCTTTTCTTCGTTCAGTCTTTCCCTGGGTTGTCTTTTCTAGACATCTGATTATTCTTGTTGCTTTCCTTTGGCCTCCCTCCACTTTCTGCGTGATGTGCCAAAAACTGCATACAGTACTTTGGTTGAGGCCTTATGAGTACTGAGTAGAGTGGAAGTATTACTTCATGTGTCTTACATACAAGACTCCTGTTTATATATCCCAGTATGATGTTTGCTTTCTTCACGGTATGACATTGCTGACTCATACTGGTCCTGATTTACTAAAAAAACTCTGAATCCCATCCTGTTATCAGAATTTCACACACTTTGAGGTTTTATTCCATTTTAACTAGTGCTTTCTGCCTGTCCGCATTGAATTTCATCCTTTATTTCAGGCTACTGGCACATTTTGTCAATATAATTTTATCATCTTTTCCTCCAAAACACATGCTATTTCTTCCAATTTGGTTACATGTGTAACTTCAAGAGCCATATTCTCCATTCCAAAGTCTTTAATAAAGATATCCAATAGCACCGGATCTCTGTGAGACCCTATTTGACATACCCTTCCAATATGACAAACAATAACAATTTTGGGGATAGTTTACACAACAATTTGAATTAAAGACATAACTAAAACTGTTTAAAATATAGATGTATTTTAGTGGTTTCATTATCAAGCTAAACATTTTTAGAACAACTTTGTGTAATGCCTGAATAAAAATGATTCCCATTTCGATCTCCTTCGGGTTTTGTCTTTTTAAATGTATGTTAAAAATTTCCAATGTTACAAGTGAACTGTTTTATTCACTCCTCAGCAGGATCAAGAAGATTCCTTATTACTCATGTATTCAAGTGTTTGCAGAATTGAGGCCAAATGCTTTTCCAATGACATTCTGAGAAAAGGGAAAAAAAAAAAAAAGAAAAAAAAAAGCCAAGAAGACCTTAGTTTCTAATGGAAAACCAGACACACATCCTTGTCTCTTTCTTCATAAATCAAAACAAATTAAACATGTTACTCATCAACTGTTTTCCACTTCAAATCATCCTTTAGCCTAATTATACTGCAAGTTCTCTTAACTAGAAACTTCAGCAAGATCAACATCAGGGCTCAGCTGAACAACATTTCTTGGAAGGAAGAGCAACAGGGGCAAACATGGAATTTTCCTTTATGATTTCTGACATACTGAACGGCTGTACAATTAGCATCAGGCATTTAAAAGCTCCACGTGTCACATCAGGGCAGACGTGATTGATAAACCACTGTTGATGGTACTGTTCATATTCCTGCCATTTCTGATTCGATCACATTAAGAAAGAATATAAAAGATTAATTCAAAGTTTCCCGGTGCTTCAGGGAAGAAACAGGATTCTATTCAACCCCCAAGATAAGAAAGCAGGGTTCAGGCTGCATGTCCAAAAGCAGGATGATTGGAGAGGAGGTGGTCCAGGTCTCCAGGTCTACATGTGTTATCATTTAAAAAATTATAAAGAAATATGTGTGTTATAATACACATCCCCTAACTTATTCATGGATTATATTCAGTTTTCCTCCACAAATCACTCAAGCTTATTAAAAGTTAGCATCATTGTCTAAATGAGTGAACAGTATAGAAAGAACTGTTTCATCTTGAATATGGCATTCATGGGCTTAAAGTTACCTTTAGGCTGTGTATCTGTTCTCTTTAAATAAGCAGTTATGTATTAAGGCATAATTTAAGAAATACAACAGACACGTGATATGGATAAACACACGTTTGCTCTTGACTATCAAGGATGAATGGAAATTACCCCAGGAGACAGCACAGTAACATAATCGGACAACTCAACCCCCAAGAGCCTCCTTGCAGTTGTTAGGTGTATGGATGACAGGGATGTACTAAAATCCTTTTTTACTATATAATAAATAAATAAATAACTAAAATAATTGTACAGGATTAAAGCTGCCTGGTGGAGTTAATGCTTTAATTAACAATAAAACTACAAAAGACTGTTGATTACCATTATTTCACTTTATATTAGCATAACAGAGCAAACAGTCAAACTGCAAATGTGTATCTTACTTGTTGGTGTTCAGCAAGCACATTAACAGTGTGGTAACTTTATGTGGAGTGGTATGGATTGCTGGTACCAGCACATTCCCTCTAGGGAGGTTTTCAGATTGAAATATTTTTTTGTCATTGCAATCTTAACTAGTTTGCTATTTGCTAAATATGAACAACATTTTATAGATGAAATGAAGCCAGTCTTGGGCTGCTTGATGTTTTACAGGTAAAGGAAATAGATAAAGCATGTTGAAAAGCACTGGAATTAACAAACAGGACACACTGCAGGTTTGGGGTTTTTTTTCCATTGGTAGCAGTATGCAAATAATTTGAAACTCTTCCATACTTTTATAATACTAAGCAGAAAATCCTTGAGCAGTGCCTTTAAATAGAGCTTTCAGTGAAAAATGCCTGGGTCACTCAGTGACATAGAAAATAATACATATTGTTTAGTGAATATTCAATCAGTGTTTTGATATTTCATCTTTCTTTTTCATTATGCTTTCTATATAATTTAGGTTATTTCACTGGTAATCCACTAGTATTTAAGAATTTTGTCAAGGGTAAGTGAAATGGCAATAATTTTTAAATTGATATATTTAATTTAGGCTTCAAATAAGAAAGTAATTTTATCCCCATTCTCTATCAAATTTCGGCCTATTACTTGGCTTTAGCACTTTCTGCTGAAATATATTGACTTCTTAATATGTGAAATCAAATGCTATAGACAGTTTTCTATCTCTATACTTCAGAAAAAGGGAGAGAAGAGCTGTATGACTTCATTTCAATACCTTAAGCCAATAGCTCTTGATTAGTGAAGCCTTGGGTGTCTGAAAACAGCTCAACAGCTCACAGGAGGGCATGGGTGGTTGCTGGGTAAAGCAAACCCAGGCAGCTTAGATTTAGCCTATGCAGGTTTTCACTTTCAGTTGAGGACTTTCAAGAGTCTGTAAGACTGATTGTTGCTCCTGCTTTATGCCACTGTTAAATCTCCCACCTTTATCAGCTGGGAAGTGAGTCCAATAAATGTTTTCATTTTGTTTGGATCTTCAGATTATCAATTAAATTGCTCCAGTTCAATTTTAGCTGAAAAGGCTCAAGTATTTGAAGGCTTGGCAGGTCTCCCTAATTGGGGTCACTGCTGAATGAGTTTGGGGGTTTCAGAGGTAATGGAGTGTGACAGGAGGGACCAAGAAGATTTAGGAGAGACGGCAGTGGAGGAGTCAAAAGTTTTATGTAGGTAGGGCAGAGAGGTTTGAAGAGTTGAGTAGGTATTTTAGGAAGCTAGTGCTGGGAAAGATCTAATGTAATTTTTGAGGGTCAGAGACAAGTGTGGGACTGACTCTCTTATTATTCACCCTCTGTGACTCTCTTATTATTCACCCTCTGTAGTCCACCTCTCCTGTGCAACATCTTTCTCCCTCACCGGAGACAGAACCACATACCCAGCTCACTCCTCATGAGGGTCAAAAGGAACTTTCCTTCCCAGTACCTGCTTATTTCTGTGCCTCTGTTTGATGCTACCAGTTCCCTCCCTCACATCTTCCCCTACATCCTCCTGGTCACATTTTTCAGTGCAAGCCATTGCTTTTCATTTATGCTCCTATTTTGAGCTGGAAATCAGAAATACTTTTTTTTGTTTGGTTGGGATTTTTCCTCCTCCCCAGTATTTTGTTCCAGCTTAATTAGAAAACAATTGTTGGTAATCAGTTTCAATCTGAAGAAGAAAGAGCACAGTTCCAGTTTTGGTTCCTTTGCCCCACTGTTCTTGTTACCCTGACTAAATAATTGTGACATACACAGTCTGTTATGTTTGCAAATGCAAATTGTACAAATGCAAGCTAGACCTTTGTGAATGTGTGGCTTTTTTAGACTGCAGCATAAGGTTGCATTTCCTACGTGCAAGATCTACCAAAGACCCCCAAATCACTACCTACATAGGAAAGAGCTGTATGCTTCTCCCAGGCTCTGAGAAAAGGTGCGACTCAAGCTGAATGAGATGGAATTCTGGGCTGATTAAAAAAAAAAAAAAAAAAAAAAAAAAAGAAGGATTTATTTGAGAGCCTGCAACCTTTTTGCCATCTTTGTCAGGAATGCAGGGTCATTAGCTTGCAAGTCATCTGTGATGTCCTCTTCAGCGCCTGATGGAAACAACACATTTCTCAGAGTGACTGACAGGAGCAGTGTCCTCTGTTACCAATACAAACCATTCTTTTAACTTTTATTCTGCCCTCTCATCCTGTGCTTATACAAACACATGCATTTCTTGTTATGTTTCATTAATAATGATTTTTCTATTTCAAGTCTCTAGCTGTGATCCATAGATGCTCCTCTTCTTCAAGGTGTAAATTGCCATTACCTCTGTCTGAAAGAGGAAGATGTTCTTCCTGAAAAGCAAAATTGTTGCTAAAAAAAATAAAAACAGAAAGTGCATACAAAAGATAAAAAAAATTTAAAGTATTTGTTGACACAGCTCTGGAGTAGAGTAGCAAGTATATGTTACTTTTAATCCCAGTAGATATTTGCAGATAAAAATGAACTGTTTCTTCTTCATCAGTATCATCTCTAATGCCTTTACCAGATAGTCTTTTCTTCTGTGCTGCTTGATTACTGTGCCTTGAGTCAGACTCAGTGATTAATGTGGGCTGATTAGACTGACAACTGAGTGGAAATGGTAAATAATCACTTGTTTTTATACATGTAAAAACAAGTCCCTACTCAAGTTGGAAATCCTTGCTTTTGGAATGGCATTCTTCTGTCTTGCTTCCTGCTAACCTAAGGTCATTTAAGGAATAACTGCTTTAAGTGATTGTTGATTACAGTGATGTAAATGTCTCTGGCCCAGACAGTAGTGAACAAGACTTTCCACACAGGAATATGGTTAAATTGAGGCCGCAACTTTTATGAACTACATTGCCTAATAAAACAAGGAAGAACCACTAGCCAGCTGTTCCCCACAAACTACCCAGTAAAACAGGACAAGTGAGGTTCACCAAGCACAAGACTGTGAAGGCCAAGCTAAATGTTTAAGAGAAGGTCAGCTGCATCCTTCCTCCCACAAAAGTGACCAAGGCACGTGGTCCCAAACAAAGTATCTCCTTCTACACTGTCTGTGCTGAGGAGGGAGGAGTAAAATATGTAGCAGCTTTTTTTCTTTTTGTAAGGTGCTAAATTTTCCCTGCATTTTGGAAAGGGAAATAGCTAACTGACACCTGGCTAGTATTTAAGACATGAACAGTAATTCTGGCCACAGCTAACATGAAAAACCCACATTGGAAATTTTCTCTCCAGTTGTGTGAATGCACAAACAAGTTCTCTGGTCTTTCCACTAGCTGAATTTACTAGTAAAGCCCCACCACAGTTTCATTGTGGCAAACACTTTCTCTCACTGTGGAAGGGAAGCACACTAGCCAACTCAAAGTAGAAAAATCATCAACAACCAGGCTAATTAATAACAACAACAATTATAGAAAAGGCCAAAAAGACCTTCAGAGCAAGAACTGATTTATAGAAAAGGCAACTAGAATTCACACAAAGTACATCTAACTTACACTGAGAGAGTTTCACAAATTTGAAGTCTCCCACACAAACACAAAGAATCCCTGGGAACTCCTGTTCCTTGTCTACAAACTGCAGTGTTTGTTAGAATAATGGGGAAAGCTGTCTGTCTCACAATGTTGACCTGTTATCAGTCAAAAAAAACACCACCTATTTTTTTTTTTAATCTATTTTCCTTCTATAACAAAGTGGAAAATAATTCTGGGATTATTTTCTAGCATGTAGGACTGCAGGTTTGGAAGGACCCACCTGTTTCACTGTTGTCTTATTGATGAATTCTTGAAGAAAACCATTGAGTTCCATCACAAAAGCAGGAGAGTCATTTGCCCTTACTGCTGTTGCTGGAAGCTTGTTCTAGAGCCTAATGTTCTAGACTCCATGGAGTGGGTTGATCCTACCTGGCAGATAAACTCCCACCCAGTCACTTGCTCACTGTCCCTCAGTAGGATAAGAGAGAGAATCAGAAGAGGAAAAACAATAAATGATGGTGGAGCTAATGAGAGCTTAATAAGTGAAACAAAGCTATGCACACAAGCAAAGCTAAAAAGGGAATTAATTAGTTACTTCTCATCAGCAGGCAGATGTTTAGTTGCTTCCTGGCAGGCAGCATGAATAACAATTACTTGGGAAGACAAATGCCATAACTTCAAATGTTCCCCTTCTTCCTCCTTTCCCACAGATTTTATTACTGAGTACTACAATTGCATTTGCTTTTTTCCCACAAATAGATCTATCATCTGTCTTTTCATTGTCCTAAATTATTACCTGTAGCATGTACCTTTTCCTGAATATTTAGTTACTAGTTTCCAAGTGTATGACATTGCCCAGTCAAGAACTAGTCTGTGAATCCTAGTCCACATCAAGTGTTTCAGACCACAATTACCCAGTTCTTTTGGCTCAGTATCCAGAGCTTCCTCTATAGCTTACAAACATCCTCTTACTGGTTAATTAGCCCAGTCCTGTTTTTTGTGGGCAGCTCATTAAGAAATGTCTTACACAAGATTGGACCTGAAACTTCTCACTGAGGTAGTCCATCCCCTGAAACCTGATACTTCTTTCGGTAATATCCGTCATAATTTTCTCTTTAGCTAGTTCTTCCATCTTCACTTCATCTGTCTACTGATTTCCACCTTTCTGATTTAATGAGTAGCTAATCTGTATCAAAATCCACATGGGTTATACCTACCTGTGGTGGGTTGACCCTGTCTGGACACCAAGTTCCCATCAAAGCTGCTTTTATCACTTTCCCTCATCAGCTGGACAGGGGAGAGAAAATAAAATGAAGGGCTTGTGGGTCAAGATAAAGACAGGGAGAGATCACACCCCAATTACCCTCACAGGCAAAATAAGCTCAACTTGGGGAAATTAGTTTATTAACAATCAAATCAGAGTAGGATAAAGAGAAATAAACCCAAATCTTAAAAACACCTTCCCCTAACCCCTCCCTCCTTCCTGGGTTTAACTTTACTCCTACATTCTCTACCTCTTCCCCTCCAACAGCACAGGGGGACAGGGAATGGGAGTTGTGGTCAATTCATCATACATCTCTGCTGCTTCTTCCTCCCAAGGGAGAGGATTCCTCAGACTCTTCCCCAGCTCCTGTGGAGTCCCTCCCATAGGAGACAGTCTTCCACTAACTTCTCCAACATGAGTCCTTCCCATGGGCTACAGCTTCACAAACTGCTCCAGCATGAGTCCCTTCCACAGGGTGTAGTCCTTCAGGAACAAACTGCTCCGGCTTAAGTCCTCCACAGGGTCACATGTCCTGCCAGCAAACATGCTCCAGTGTGGACTCCTCTCTCACACAAGTCCAGAGGTCCTGTCAGGAGCCTGTTCTAGCACAGAGGTCACAGCCTCCTCCAGGCATCCACCTGTTCCAGTGTGGGGTCCCCCACAGGTAGATATTTGCTCTACCATGGACCTCCATGGGCTACAGAGACAGCCTGCTTCACCGTGGTCTTCGTGACAGGCCGTAGGGGAACCTCTGGCCAGCACCTAGACCATCTTCTCATCCCTCCTTCTCCTTTTTCACTGACCTTGCTGTCTGCAGAGTTGTTCCTTTCAGATATCCTCACTTCTCCCTTCTGGCTACTGTTGCACAGTTGGGTTTCTTCCCTCTTAAATACATTCTCAGAAAGGCGCTACTACCGTTGCTGATGGGCTCAGCCCTGGACAGTGAGATGTCCATCTTGGAGCCAGCTGGCACTGGCTCTATCAGACAGGGGAAGTTTCTAGCAGCTTCTCACAGAAGCCAGCCGTGTAGCCCCCCTGCTACCAAAACCTTGCCATGCAAACCCAATGCACTACCATATCACCCTTGTCTAAAAATATTTCAGCAAACTGTCACGTTAATCTGACACATGAGGTAAACCTGTATTGTAATGTATCTTATTTTCCACTTGCCTGGAGGTCCTTATTAATTATTCTTTTTCACACTGAACTTTATGCCAGGAGAAGTCCCTTGGAAGTACATCAGTAAATGCCTTTATATAATCTATCAATCTGTGAAGATATGATCTACTCATGAACAATTCACAAGAAGACAAACTCAATTTTCTGAATAAATTCATAATTACAAATTATTTTTAAGACTCCCATGATAGTGAATATATCCTTTTCAGCATTTTTGCAATCAGCCTCTTCAACAGTAATCATTCACTATTGATTTCCATCCAAGGAACTGTGCATGCAAGAGTTAAATTAATCTTGATGTGGGAGACCCACTGCAATCCTTTTTCTGACAAGTCTAGCTGACCTGCTTAAAGTCATATACGATGTCAGCCTCAAAGGGAAGATTAGAGTTCAGGGTTTCCTTCCTTGACCTCTCCAAAAATATATTTATCTCCAACACTAAAGCTGCGGATCTTATAGTCATGACTATTTTACCTCAACGTGCAGTTCTGTGTTCACTGCAGTACATACCAACCATGCTTTCAGTGTGCTCAAGCCTAATTAGTTCCCCAGACTCCTAGGCTTTATTTTAATAGTCTCTGTATAGCATAGAAAAATATTCTGGACTGTGATCCACTTGGCAAAACTTGAATCCCTCTTGCAGGAGCTTTTTTTCCAGGAACAGATCTCTATAGAGTTATGTTGGTCATGCAACTACATAGCTTTTAAAGAAGCTCCCATTTTCTATGGGGAGGAAAAAACTTTACCAGTCATATTGCACAAGGACTCAGATATGAAAAGACAAGAGCCTACTCCTCCATTCCTTCACAGCTCAACCTCCGTGTCTATAAGCATCTTGGCAGCTGGAAGGTGCTGATGTTCCAGTACATTGACTGTCATATTGAATAAAATTGTCTTATTGTTTCTTTGTTCTCCATCATGACTATGGCAAGTTTTTATTTCTTTCTTTATCCATAGATTGCAATTTGTAATTTTTAAGGAACAAGTATGATCTATTTGCTATGCCTCTGTACCTCACCTAGTGATGTGAGACCCTTATGCTTGACTACAGATTTTGGTTGCTGTGAATACACGAACAGTATAGTCGGGTGTACATCTCAGTCTGGAATTACTCAGCTGAGTGCACATTTTCCTGGGGAATTTTCAGGAGAATGGCAGGTTTGCACTGGCTACAGACATTCAAGGCTGATTTTCTTGAGTAGGCAACTATTCTGCTCCAAAATTAATTTGAAATGTCTGTAAAGTGTTATTTAGTAGCCTCCTACTCATCTGTGTACTGCTGTTAGAAACTATATAAGACACAGGGCCAGAGAGGATGAAGTCTGGCATTACCTCCACAAACCATCCAGCCATTCAGCGACTGTGCCATTTCAGTGCAGCATGTCAGCAAATGAAGGCAAAGCTGACTGAAACATTAACTACGCCAGTGCACTTTGCCAGAAAATGATCCCTGTTTGAATAACTAAATGTAACATGTCTTAAGCAGCTTTGAAATGTCTACTGTGCCCGACAGGCATTTGTGTCACTACCCAGCATGGCAGGGAGCTCTGACTCACGTTTGGAGAGCAGACAGCTGCAGCACTTCACGATGTTATCATCCCCACCCCCTCCGCTATTTACTACCACACCTCTGCTGCACTTACCACCACAGCAAGAGATCTGGCAGAAACGAACATGCGCCCACACCTCACCCACACCACAGCCTTTGTGTGAACTCATCTTCACCAGTGACTTAAGCCATGACATGGGCAGTGAGGTTGGGCACAAATCCCTGCTGCCACTTCAGCTACTATTCCATCTGGCCAACTGGAGAGCTCATGTCCTGGCTGGGCAGCTGGGCATCACAGTCTGATTCGGCAGCTGGCCTGCTGTAGTTCTAATAAACACATCCTGGATATTATAGATATTATTGAACACAGTAAAGCTCACAGCTCAGTGGTAATGTGTCTCAGCTGGAATGACAAAGGGCTGAAATTTCAGATACTTTTCCCAACCATCTTTGTAATTGCACATGACAAATGGAATCAGAATTAACGGCAAATAATCCATAAGTGAGTATGTCCAGAAGAATCACATATATAGGTTAACTGATATTCAAAACCCTCCTTTGCATTGATTTTCTTCTGATGTGGTATCAAAAGTTACAACTCACCCAAAATTCTTTCATTCAACACTAGCCTATGTGCTCCCAAACTAATTCCTTCCTAGGAAATTTTACATCTTTGAGGGCAGTTCATTTACTTCTGCCAAAGCTATAAGCGTTCTTCATGGAGCTGGAGTAGCTTTATGGCATGATTATCTCAGATCTGTGTTTAGTCAAACTACAGAGATGTATTGGCAACCCAGTAAATATTGGGGGGGGAAAAAAAAAAGTAAGGAAGAGATAGTTAGGAGCAGCACACCAGGAAAAATTAAAAGCAAGAAGTGTGACAGAATTTGTATATCTAATTCTGCACTCAAGTAGACCAAGGTGAAACCTTGCAATGAAGGTTTTGAGAATATGCAACTATTACTAATGAGTGATTAGGTATTTTCAGTGTCTTCAGGATTCTACCACATATCTTTGTAGCATCTAATAGTAGATCAGATCCCGTTGGGTTTACTTTACTGAGGAAAAATACTTGCTGGTTAATAACAGAATAAAATTCATGTTCAGTTTGGCAATGTGTTAAAGTAAGAGCTTTTACAGCTGGTTGCATGGGCCTGATTAAATACTATGAAAAGTACACATCTAAGAATACTGTGAGAACCAAGATTTAGACTTACAATTAGATGTGCTGGCTCCTTAGTCTTTCTCACCATACAACACAATCTGAAATATTTGGAGTGATTTTCTATGGTTACTTGTAATTAGAATACATGTTTATAGAAGAAATATGATATTCACACTGATAGCATTGCTTTTAAATGGATGAATGTACACTCACACCCACAGCCATGCACATTGTTATATCTGTGACTGCTGGAGCACCTCAAGTGAAGTGGATGGATTTTAGATCCCCCCTGGCAAACTCAAACCCATTGGATGCAGTGCAATTCTGTCACTTCACTTTGGTGCTTCAGTGGCAGCTGTAATCTTCTGAAAGAAAAAATTGGTCTCATAAACATCTGAGCTGTTTGGCTGAGTTCCTATGATCCTTTGCCTACATAAAACTGCCGCCTTCTCAGCTCTGTTATCCATTAAAATGTTACCAGAGATCTCCACTGATCTCACTTTGTCATGCAACAACTTTTCCAAAATATTCCCTGCTAGATTTCAGCTTTAACTGATAGGTATTAGGATGTTTTCATTTGTCCTGAATCATTCAATGTCTGTCTCAAGTGCAAAACAAGGATCCTTGAGCCAGACTCTTTCCATGCACATGCTACAAAATTTTTGAGAGATCAAAGGAGAAAGTCTGGCTGGTCTGAAGGGTGATATCACTGCTAACCCTGATTTATTTTCAGCTTAGTGAGAATGAAGAGAACAAAACTTTATGCAATATACAGTGTGAACACAAGAGAGGGCATGAGACTATTACTGACATGAGGCATGCATACCTGGATCCTGAAAAGGGTATTTTGTGAGCAAAGGCAATAATGAGGCTTTGAAAAGTGCACATTTAAGAATGGTGAATGCTTTAGAGCTGTGCTCGTACAAGTTGTGATTTAAAAGGCTGGAGTCTTTTATCTGAGACACTAGAATTCAAAATGACAGAAACTTAGAAAATTTTATTGCTCTGCATTTAATAAAAATTTACATTTACAAGCTGTCATTTTGAAGTGCTGAATAACTCATAGTTTAGAACACCAAACACCAGTTTGGATTGCACTTGAAGTTCCTACTCACAGGTTTTTTTCTCAAATATTCAGAATAATCCTTCAGTCCACACACTTCTGTTATCTCTCTTAATTCAGCTTTCGCCCCAAAAATATATTGAATTTTCAGGAATGTCAGGGAAAGACATGTATATTGTTGCCATAAAGAAAAAAAAAAAATCCAAACAAAACAAAGAAACAAACAAAAAAAGCATAATTAAAAGTTCCTTTTATGGTTGTTTAATGTTCTGATATGAGAACATTAAGGCCAATGTACCATCTACTGCTTGGTTGCTTCAGCTGTCTGGATTTTTTTGTTAATTTAATGGCTTAATGATGTAGACTCTTAAATCCACAGCATTGGTGGGTGATAAGGTAGATAGTTAATGAAAAAACATTCCCTTAATGCCTCTTTTATATACATCTTGGGTAACATTTTTAGGAGAACAAGGATCAAAGATTGTAACTTTAAGAAACTCTCAAGACAGGAATAAATGTACATGGTTTTAAGGCATCCCTAAAAATTATGAGATGGCTAATATCCCCACAATTCTGTGGTCTTTTTTTTTAAACAAAAATATTAAGCCAAATGTTTGGGTATGTATAATAAAAACAGATTATCTAATGGTTTCCAGTAGGACATATGAGAAAGACCATTCATAAAAACTGTAATAGTTATGAATTATAAAGACTTCCTCATTTTCAATATAAACTGAGACTCCAGTAGAAACTGTTAGATATTTATTCACATGCCCTCAAAGGGACTGCACATGGACATTTTTAATTAACATTATTTGCAACACCTTATTCAAGTTGTTCATTATTAATTTGACATGTTTTGAAGTCTTGACTAGAGAGTTTTCATCACTTACTCTAATTACACCATTCTTATATGACTTAAATACTTTTAAAAGGTTACAGTGATTTGCAATCTATACTTATTTTAATTAACAAAGAAAACCATGTTTAAGTAATTTAGGTCATAACATATCAAAAAAAAAAAAAAAAAGAACCATTAAATAAACTTTGGGTCGTAATCTTTAACATGCCACTAGCCTTCTCTATAAGGAAAAAAAAAAAAAAAAAAAAAAGTGATAATTTAAAAGTAGAGACACAGTTTGGCAGCTTTCCTGCATTTCCAGAGATGCCACTGTTGTCCCCATTTTACCCTTCCCTTTCCAAGTGCCCAATATTTTAATTTTTTTTTTAATGTTTATTAGTGGATATAATATGGATATATTGCCCTCAGAACACCTCTATCTGTCCTCACTGTACTGTGTCTCTGCTAGTCTGGTTAAGTCTGTGCTAGTCAGGTTAAATGATTATGCTAGGATAAAATTTCCTTGTCTTGCCTCATTTGAATTACTCGCCTTACTTTTTCTCTTTCATGCAGTTCTACCTCTTGAAGCCATTCACCAACACTTCATGGTGAGTCTGCAGAGATTTCTGAGGTTACAGTGGTGGTAGCAAAGGCAGAAAATATTCAGGAAACTATTGACATGAGCTTCATGTTTGTGTCTGCAAAGGATAAATAAACTCTGCTAGTTTCTTCCTAGAAAATGGTAAACGTGACTGGAAGAAATGTGTCACTGGAGAGACCTAGGAGATCAGCAAAGCCTGAATTGTACTATGATAGTCACAGAAAAAAAACCTCTCATCCTTCAAGAAGATCCAACAGGCTCAGTTATGCTTAAACTTTACTCTTTAGCTAGAAGCTAAAATGTTGACATTTAGTGTCTTAAATAAAACAGGCACTTGGCACCTCCCTTTGAAAGCATGTGTTAAACTGCAAACTCAGATACACCTTTTCCTTTGCAAATTACACCTTTTCATTGAAGCTTAGTGAAAGAGACTCTGGTTTTGTAACTAATAGCTGAAAGTCTAGAACACAAGATGGCAGTGTCAGACACCACGTACCAAGCCAACAGGGGACTGCAGGATGGTTCGGCTGGATGTGTTGGGAGGGGGCACTTCCTTGATACCCCTATGGAACTCTTGGTAGGATGCTAAGACACTTTCTGTTCCAACAATTCCTAGAAAATACCCTGCAGAAGGAGTGAGGGTGCAACTGAGGATTAAGATTAAGACAGTGTATTAAGATGTAAAATAATATGTATCTTGCATAGTTACTGCGAAAAACGGACCTTCTGTCACTGGAATATTGCTTTTCCTTCTCTGAAGTTATCCTAGCAGAGAGTGGAGATATAGGTTAATTAAAATTTTTTTAATAAATAAATAAAATTCCAACTTCATATATCACCAGTCTCTGTAGCTGGTTAGAGTGACACATGCTCTAAAAGCATTATCTTTGTAAAGACATGCAGGGAAAATATTTAGTAGACCTTAAATGGCATGTTTTTGTCTTGTTGCTTGCTTTAGGAAGCTGCTATAGTCAATGAGAGTGAGCATATGAAGGTCAAAGTGGAGAAGGTGCGAACGTGATCTAAAACATGCCAAAATCCCCAGACCAAACCTGGCAGAAATTTAGGTCTCTGGAGTCCAGACACCTGGCAGAGTCTCAGTGGGGAAATAAACTTTAAATACCCTTTAATCACACCAGTATGTTCAAACCCAGTGAAGGTCATTAGCAATTATTGTTCTGCTGAGTTTGGGGGATTCTTGCTGTGGTGTCCTTGATGACTTTCCTAGCACTACCGAGTGCCCGGGTCCTGCTCCCACTGAGGCACACAACTCTATTCCTTTGCATGATGCAATTCTGGATCCCCCCCCAACCTCCCAGGCACAACCAAAACTGTCACTGAGTGTCATTACTTGGGCAACGATAATCAAATAGAGCACATGCCCGGTTGAGCTAAAACCGGATAGATCCCTTGGAGGCGAAGGGAGGAAGCATGAGAAGGTATTCGAGGATCCTGGTGCTGCAGACACAGCTCGGTACTCGGGATCCTGCAGAAATAAGGGCTGGTCGAACACAGCACCTGGGGAGGGGGTGGCAAAGATGCAGGGCTGGGGTCCCGCACGCCGCGGCGGCGGGGGAACGAGCGTACAGAGGATACAGAGCGAGGATACAGAGCAGGGTCCCAAAGTCCCTGTCTGCCCCGTCACCTTCCCCTGCGGTGTGTCTGTGTCCTCCTGAGAACCCGGCCGTTTCAGACCGGCCTTCTTTTCCCTGGCGAGAAGCCCTCGCTTCTGATAGTCAGTCAGTACTAGCCGACTCGCAGTCCCCTACTTTTCAACATGTACTGGGCTGGTGTTTCGGTTTAGGTTTGTTTTTTTTTTTTTTCATGTGTGTGTTTGTGTTTGTTTTGGTTGTTTTGGTTGTTTGTTTGTTTGGGTTTTTTTTCTTCATCGCCTTTCCTCGAAATCGAGGGCTGAGGATTTTATTATTTTGTTTATTTCTTGGGGAAGCTTGCAATAACACCTCAGCCAGGGCGTGGAATATTAACTAGAAGTAAACCTCCTTAATCAAAATACCTCACCGGGAACCAAGAAACCTCAGACAGGGAATCCTTCTAGTCCTTATTTTCATGCATATTGCTGGAAAAATCTTTACATTTTCTCCGTTAAAAATCTATGAGAGCCACATTTCCTCACCCCCAGCTGTCCGAAGCAAGTTTCGATCCGTTTGTTCTTTGCGGGGTCGTTTCGTTGAGGTGGCCGGGGGACCGGGGAGATGAGTACTTCATGCCACTCGTAGAGGAGCGGGGCCCGAGCGGTGCGGCGGTCAGCCCGAATTCAGCACTTTCCCGCCGATGACAGTTCCTTCTCGCCGTCCCGAGCCGGGGTCCGGCGGCGACGGCTGGCCCGGGAGCTCCCTCCGCCTGCATTCCTGCATTATCCCCCGGCTCAATGACTTCGGAGGGCACAGCGGCCCTCTAGCCCTGCGGCCGCCTCCGGGTTTTTTTTGCGGTTGTCCTGCGAAGAAACATCAGGGGGAAAAAAAAAAAAAAAAAAAAAAAAAAAAAAAAAAAAAAAAAAAAAAAAGGGGGGGTGGGTAGGTATTAACTAGGAGTAGGATCTTTGGTGGTTTGGGTGGGTTTTAGGCTTTTGCGGTGAAGGGAAGCAATGTCCAAGGCAGCAGCAAAGGGCTATGTGCGGCGAAGCTTGGATTCACGAGTGGAGTTTGTAGAGGCGCTCAGGGGACGAAACAAAGGGAGACGAGCACTGAGAAGCCCCATGTAATGCCCTGACATGCCCATGGACATGATCACCTCACACCGGTTATCAACAGCCGTCGGACAAATCTGTCTGTCCCACTAGAAACACGCGTGTCTCTTTGCGTGACTCTGTCTGTGCTTCTCTGTCGCTCTAAGTACGCCTCGGGCTGCTTCGGTGAGCATTGCACTGCGGGGAAGAGCAGGACCATGTCAGGATCTGACCTTGTTTGCTCTCTCTCCCCTTCCTTGCAGCTGTGACTGGGATATCCACAGTAAATTATTCCCGCCGAAGGAAATATTTCATGGGGTTCTTTAAACGTTAACACAGCAGGAGTATTTAGGGCTTATAAAGCAAGAGATGCCTGCCAATCTATAGAAATGCGGAGTTTTTCTCCTTGCAGACTCGTCAGGCATATTGTGCTGTGTGGACGTTGTGTCGTGGCAGTAGCAGCGGGGTTTCCGTCGTGCAGAGGTTAAAAGCAAACGCAACGGCTTCGTTCTGTTCATTCGTTCAAAATAAAAATAATATTAAAAAAAATTAAAAATTACCCTGGGTAAATGCTCATCCGGTTGATTTTTGATTTTGGCCAAACGTGTCCCGGCGCGGAGGAGCCGGGGGCACAGGGGCTCATCTGTGGGCGGGTGCCCCGACGGCCAGGCCGGGCCGGGCCGGGCCAGGCGAGGGCGGATGGGGAGGTAGCGCAACCGCGGAGCTGCTGGTCCTGCTTCCATCGGATGCATAGGATCCCTCAGAGACACCGTCCATCGGGTGCATCGGATTTCCAGGGAAACCGTGTCGGTAAATGCCCCAGGAAAGCTGATGGGTGTGATGGAAAGGTTCTGCACGGTCTTTTTACAGCTGAGCCTCCCCCTATCCATATAGGACAGTTGTCTCTGTCTCTCACATATAGGATGGTTCAAGGCTATATGCCCGCACGTCGAGGAGGAGCAGGGCTTTTCGCCTGCCCTGGGAGCACAAATAAACGCACGGGTTTTCCTGGCCACGTTGGCTACAGGGACAGCGGGAAGAGAACGGCCCGAGGACACACCTCAAACTCCTGGATCGAGCCTTTTTCCCAAGCGTGTAACCTCCCCGAGAACAAGCCCCAGCTCGGTTACCCCAGGAGAGCGGCGGGCCGTGAGCGGCGGGGCCGTCCTGCTCCCTCCCCATGGGCCTCACCTCTTCCCCGCCGGCTCGCCCCACGCACGCCCTCGGCCACGGAGCTGCCATCAGGGCAAACGGACGACCTCTAGTGGCCTGGGGAAGGGCCGGGGAAGCCTGGGGAGTGGGTGGTGGCATCCCAGGTGCCCCTCTCAGAGGAGAGGGACTCGCTGCAAATGTCATCAGGGCCTCGCAGCCGAGCCCGGCGCGTTTCAGCCACATATGGTGGGTGGATTTAGGTGTCAAAAGCCGGCGAATTAGAAATGGTAATTGTTCGTCATTATGGGTGAAACGCGATCTATCACAACAACTGGAACATGTCTGGGCGCTAGCAAAAATAATTTGAATGATTAGCGATCATTATGGATGTCAAGCCGCGTCCATTAAGTTGTATGAAGGAATTATCCTTGACGTGCGAAATCAAACTACAAATACACAGGCCTGGCATTGAGAAGACCCTCCCTGATGGGCCGCGGGAGGCCGGGAGCAGCCCGGCGGGGCTGGCAGGACCCGAGAGAGGCGCTGGGGCCACCTCACTGCCAGGACCGGGCCGCCGGGCACTCCCGCCCCGCAGCCTACTGTGGCCCCGGGTGAGGGCCCTGCCCAGAGCCTGCGTGGCCCTGCTCATGGTGGGGAAGCAGAGGAGAAGGTCATGGGAGGTCAGAGAATGTTTTGCAAGGAGGGGGAGGCTAGGGGCAAGGAGCCAGGCGGGATGCGGCGGCGATGGTCCGTTGTCCCAAGAAGACAGCAGGCACCGCCCGGATAAGAGAGGGTAGGAGAGAAATGATGGGAAGGGATTCTGGAAGATGTCCTTTTCAAGGGACACGTCTCCTGTAGTTACACCAGTGCTTGACAGGAGAAGACACACAGGAACCTGCTTTCCCACTGCTATGGGGGGCAGCGTGCCCCGGCCGCGCCGCGCTCCCCAGTCGGCGCCGCCAGCCCCCTCTCACCCCCGCCGCGCCTGCCTGACAAGAGGTTTTTTTCCACCGCTCCCAAAACGAGTGTCTTCCCAAGGCGAGATCGATTTACAAGTAATCTCCACGTTCTAAAGGCTGCATGTATTTTTTTTTTCTACCATAAAATATCGATTTTTCCTTTCAAACTTCGCCTCTTACGGCGAGGGCTTGCGACAGACTTTTTTCTTCCTGCACCCTCTCTCTTCGTTTCTGATCCTTCTTCAGCGAAATCATTTGTTGGCAAAAGAGCAGCAGATATTTCAGTATCTTTTGGAGGTATTTTTGATAAAATTGTGCCATCGTGATCTCCCAGGCCATAGCCTGACACGGACGTCTCAGCACAATTTACCAAGGTCCGCGAATCCACAGCGTAGACCGCATTTTTTAAAGCAACACGAAAAAGCTTTTTCTCTAAGAGCGAAGAAAATCATCAGTTTCTTCGAGGTTTTTTTTTTTTTTTTTTTTTATCCTGTAAATTAGTAGAATTTCAGACAATTTAAAGGAACTTTCAGAGTCGCTTGACACAATGACGACCTGCACCGCTGCAGAGCAATGTTTATAACCAAAGATTGAACGCTCATGTTTTTTTCTTGTTGCGGCTGCTTGGAAAATGTAGTATGTCCGTAGAAGTTACTCGTTTGTGATTAATTTTTATTCTATCTGAATAATGGGAGAGTCTTTAATTGTTTGTTTGGGGGGGTTGTTTGTTTTGTTTTTCTTTGGTTGTTTGTTTGGGTTTTTTTAATTACTCAGGTAAAATTGTTTGCTATGTTCATTTAGAAGCACTCCGCCACCGAGCAGAACAGAGCGGCGACGACGCCATCTCGGTAAATCCGTTCACGGTATTTCTCCACGGAGGAAAACGGCCTCGCGGTTTCTCGGCCACCCCCACATCCCTTCCGAGACACCCCGCAGCCACCCCTCGTTACCACACGCGAGTGCCAAAAGGCAAGTCCCGGACACGACCCGTTTTCGCTGTCCCGAGCAGACAAGCCCAGCACAAACCCCGCCATCGAGACCAAGTACTGTCTGCAACCCGCAGGATTCCCTCCCAGCCTACCCAGCTTTATTCGTACAGTTTGCAAATCTGTATTATTCCCGCACAAGCCAAAAATAATATTAGTCCTCTCCACGCGCTTTTCATCCCTAATTATCACTCGGGTCCTTTGTGACACAAAGAGTTTCCCTGGCCGGTTTAAGTGCAACGCAGCGCAGATCCATTGGCAAAGTGTTTTACCCGTAGCCGGGAGAAAAGCAGGGTGGTTTCGCCGTCGGACGGCTTTAACTGGAAGCAGATCACTGGTGCCGAGCAGGGTCCTTAAACCGCCAGAGCCGAAAGGCAGGGTCGGGCTCTGACGCAGCGAGCAGGGCGAACAGTGTCTTTCATAGCCATCACCACTTGCAGGATTTGCTTTCCCCCCAGAGTAATTTAGGAAGCAAAGGTGTAACCCCTCCCGAGCAGCCGGGTCCTGCCCCGTGGGCGGCTCGCCCCAGCTCCGCGTCCGGCCAGGCGGGCAACCCCCCCACCCCACCGCCCCTCTGACACGTCCTGCTGGCGCCCCTGCTCCCACGCTGATCCGTCCAGCCCCGGGAAGCTGAAAATCAGACCCTTTTATGCCTTTCCACCCGTTTTATGGTTTTCTGACCATTCCTGCTCGGTATGGAAGCACTGTTTTGGTTCTCAATCGGGCGTGCATGAAAAGGCTGTGTATAGCCTTTTTAGTGTCCATGTGTATTTTTTTTCTTTTTTAAGAAAGAAAGAAGAAGATGGTTGAAATATCTAGGAGCACTAATAACGATATATATATTTATTAATAGCTGTGTCGCACCCTTTTGGAGACAGCAGGTAGTCCCTGCAGGTCGTCTTCCGCCCGTGGCCAGCAGTGGGATAGTCCCCCTTGCCTACCGCTCCCAGAACCGAGATACTGCCGCGGGAAAGGAGAGTCTTCCCTGGCTCAGATGCATTTCTATTTCAGCAAAGGATTCGTTGCTGGCTGCCAGCAGTGTCTTTCGGGGAAGCCCGAGGACTGTCCTCTTTACTACCGAGTCATATTTTAGGCAGAAAGCCACGGGCGCACCTGAGAGCCCCAAAACGGCGTTACTTGCGGCTCTGCAGCCACCACACCCCGCTAGTAACTTTTCAAGACACGTCCCGACAATTGCAGTCATCGCCAGCATCACTTGGGACCAGCCCTGTATCTAACACCTCTCCCAGCTCCAGTACAAAGCCGAGTAAAGAGGCGGATATGGTTCTTCAGTCACCCCAAGGGCTACGGGCAGCGGAGTCAAAACCCTCATCCTCTGTCCAGGGCTTTCCTCTCGGGCCCGTGGGACTCAGCTGGGAGCTGGATAGGGCGGCGTCTGTGGTAGTGGGGGACAGAAGGGCATCCCTCGGCCGCAGCCTGCCCCGGGACTGGTGGCAGCCCTCGCCGGCCACAGTGACATCCCCCTCACGGCTGGACCCCGGACTGAGCTCGTCCTCTCTCCGCTCCATCCCTCCCGAGAGAACGAGCGTTTGCGTGCGGATTGCCGAAATTCTCTTCCTCCCTTAAGAAAAAAAAAATAAAAAAAAGGACAAGTCCCACCTGCGGGTAAAAATCCGCCCGCTCCTGGGGTCCCTCTGCAAGGCACTGGCCAGCCTCCGTGCGGAGCTGCCGCAGTACGGAGGGAACTCGGCCCCCCGGTGGCAGAGCGGTGCGCAGGGCACTGCAGGCGACAGCCCCAGAAGGGCCGGGGGGCTCCGGGAAGACCGTCCTCGCCCACTGGCGTCTCTTATCGTCCCCGGAGGAGAGAGCGCTGCCCCGGCTCGGAAGGCTGCGGGGTCCCGGCGCCGACCGCCCTGCGACTTGGCTGGGAAATGTTTCCTTTGCACCCTAGTTCACCTCGATCCCCGGTTAATCACGTTGTTCCCTGCGACAGCGAACAACACGAAAGAAGAGTCTAGTTGTGTGATGCTTTTGGACAGACTAGGAGCCCCGAGGTTGTGGTCAGGGCAGAAAGACACGCTCTTTATTTTTCCCATCACATCGGGAAAAAACAGACCGTTCTCTGGAGCCACCCCTGCCATTGCCTTAGGGCTCCCCTCGTCTCGGGAGTCCGGCTTTTCGGCTACCTGGGTCTGTCCCGCTCCGGCGGGCCTCCGGCACTTCCAGCCATCTATGGTCAGGAGCATCCCTGCCTTGGGCTCCGGGACCCTCGAAGCTTAGCTGCTCGCTACGGCGGTTCGGTGTTGGAGCCGCCGGGAAGGCAGATGTGCTTCCCCATGTCCCCGTCCCGGGGCCGCCCTCGGGAAGCGTCGCCTTCCCACTGACAGGAGAAGCGGAGCGGAAAAGTGCCTGCCAAAGCCCCAGGCCTGCCGGGGAGAGGCCCTTAACCTCCGGGCCACCTTTGCCCCCTGTTCCCAGGAGTCCCTGGGAGGCCGGGCAGGTGCTGCGCTGCCGGGGGAACTTACTGTGCTCCAGCATCTTTTGCTCCTTCTCTTCCTCCTGAGGAAGCGTAGCTCATTTCTACCTGACAAGTGTGTGTGTAGGGGTGGAAATCTACGTGGTTTCCTGGTTTATTACCGTGCAAGAGAGAGGGAGATAATCTAAATATAGGCAGCGTCCCGGTTACAGAGTCGGTCTCTGCGCCTGTGCGAGTGTTTAAAACACAAACACAAACGCCTGTGGAGACATATGCGAAGATATACACAATTTACATTAGATTTCAACAATCGAATTTCTTGTAGCTGCGATGGTTTCTCTCTCTCCCTCTTTCTATTTCGACTGATTTCTCTTCTTTAAGACGAGCTTGTCCGTGCCAGGATGGAAGATGATTCCCACGGCTCCTGTACGAATTCGGGTTTTAGGAGAAAGTCCAAAGTTGGGATACATCGTTGGGGAGATTATTTTCATGTTGCAGCCGTGGATGTGCTAATGAGCTGAACGTGTGTTCGGGGAGATGGAGAAAGAATATTGAAGCCCAGGTTTTGATGATAACTTAAACGACGAAAATCCAGACTAATTCCTTCGGCCTTGGTACAGTTACGTGCGGGTTACTAAGGATATTGTCCTTAAGAGAAGACGAAAAGACTCAGAGCGTTTGCTTTATATTTACAATCGTAAAATTATCAGTAAAAAGAGGAATAGAAATGCTTCCAAATTCTGGTAAAATACCATTCAATTATCGATTAAATTTTCCCGATGCAAAATACCGACGTTTCTCAAATAACAGATTTAGTTAACGTCAAATGAAGAAACTCTCGATGGGTAAATATTCGATATTAAGCACAGTACTAAAATTCCAAGTAACTTCACTCAGATTTTTTTTTTTTTTTCCCCCGCGATTTCTATTTTGAGTAAAGTGAGTCTTAGTTTACCGGATTCAAAGAAAAAATAGCCGGACGCTTTATTCTGCCTATGTTATCCAGTGTCACAACTCGGGGAACGCCGGGGAAGCTCTAATGACCGACGCTTTCTTTTCATATCAGGCGGTTCCCTACAGCGCTGTATCTGTCAGCACGCACGAAGCAAAATAATACTGGGCGGGGGGGGGGGGGGGGGGGGGAAAAAAAAAAAAAAAAAAAAAAAAAAAAGGGGCCTCGAAAAAATCATCTCTCCACAAAGAAGACACCAATAGAAG
>JANIJG010004087.1:8929-20604 GCA_024611175.1 Megaceryle torquata | reverse complement strand
GGATCTATTGTGAAAATAATTTTTCTGAGGAGATAGGGGATTCTAGAGCTGTCACCGCACACCTACAATTTCGGCTAGCAAAATAAAAAAAAAAAAAAAAAAAAGATAAAATAAATCCAGTCTGTTCTCTGTATTTATTAAGAAATTCAATAGGATCTGGTGGCTCTCTTTTAAACTTCTGAGTGCAGGAAATATTTCAAAAGCTGCCTCCTGAAAGGCAAAGGAAGCTCCTCTGCTTGGTGGGGGGCATCACTCTTTCCCCAGAGATCTTTCCAGGAGAGCAAAAAAATACACATACATATAGGCTAGGCAAGCAGGATTAAAGAAAATCCTCTCCACAATGCATTTTACTGCTTTTCATTCTACGTGATCAGACTCGACTATTCTTCCTAACAAATATGTAATTATTAGCATATAAATTTAACACCTAGCTATGCTATAATGATGATAATTTCTTTTTTTATTTCCTTTGACTTACTCAATATGGAAAGTTCTTTGTCTGCCAGTATAATTTTCTGGGGTTTATTGTGGTTGGTTTTGTTTGTGGTTTTGTTGGGGTTTTTTTGTTTGTTTTTTTTTTTGTGTGTGTGTGTGGTTTTTTTTCCTTATTGTTGAATGTTATTTATTCCTCTCAATATCATCAGCATTCACATACCTGTAGATTTTCTTTTTTGATATCTTTAAAATATGTTGTAAGATTGAGGATAATTGTCCAAATCAATTCTTTTGATACCTTGCTCTTGAGTATTTAGATGTACATTCCCTTCCACACACACACACTTCTAGATGACAGCAGTGTTGGATGTGCCCTGGTCTGTTGTGAGATCAAGTCTTCTCCTGGTTGAGCACCAGTCTCAGAGTGAGAAGAAGGGGATTTTAGCTCAGCATGAACATTGCTTTGGTGAAAATTTTGTAACTTGCCTAGCTGTTAACTTTTGGGGACATAAATTCTATTTGCCAACCACAGGGACATCCTGGCCGTACTTAGATATTGGGTTAGTACAAACTAATAGAAGAGGAAACTCAACTAGGAATTGGAAAGAACTTCTGGCAACTGCTCAATGTCCATCCTTCCCTCCTGAGGAGAACTCTTTACATAGTTGTTACACGTTTATATCTTTAAATCAAAGGCACCAGTGCTTAAGTGAATGAGTCTGGTAAGAGCCAATGAGTGGAAGTGTCAGACTGAAGCCACCATGCCCTGCTTTCAGGAGTCCAGACACTGTCCAGGAGCTCCTGCTCCCATTTCAGATCATGATGGGCTGGGTGTGAAGCCAACCACCTGGGAGCCTGGGCAAAGCTGGGTGCCTCTGTCCATACCCACCCTTGAAGACACATTCCTAAGAGGCATCGAAATACCTGTTGAGCCACCATAAATGATACAAGTAGCTTTTCTTTCTAACTATTAACACCAGCACTACCATTTTCTAAGCCTGTAGGAAAGGCTGGGGGGAAAAAAAATTAAAAAATAAAGTTAGAACTAGAAAAAAGGAGAAAAATTTAACACTTAGGACCAAGAAAGTTACTCTTTTCTTCTAGGAGCTGAAGTTTGAGGGGATAACAACCCAACAATGCCACCGTTGTTGACACTGGGAATTTATGTATGAAGATAAAAGGAAAAGCATTTGTAAGAGCAAAGAGGGAATGAAAGGTAAAAGATTGAGAAGGATGGAGTGACATCAGAAGAGAGCAAAGAGAGGGAACTGGAGGAGGAGAATGGAAATGAAAAGGAAATTTAAAAGAATACCTGGGCATAAAATTAACCTTGCAGAAAACTGGGGGCTGTGGAAATAAAGACACAGAAAAAACCCAGTTGTTCTGGAGTTCCCAGGTTAATTTCCCTCTATCCTGGTTTAATTTTTAAGGCCATTTTTTACCTTCATTTAGTGATGTCAGGATAACCCATTGTGATGGATGGAGAACCACCACGGGTGAACTCCCTACTACAACTGCACCAGCCACAGCCACCAAGGAACTATCTCAACCTACACAAGCATACGGACACTTCAACACCTTTATCTTATGGCTGGCGCAAAGACATGCTCTTTTTGAACAGCACAGTCACGCTGAAAATGCCCCATTTCATTGAACACAACCCAAAATGAAGCACCTGTTTTCCAAACACCACAACCCACACGCTTCAGACTCTGAAAACGAAACCGTTCCCTCATGTTCAGCACGTTGTATTCCCTGGAAGAGGGCCAGGGCCAACTTTAGTGTCTGCCTTTTGCAAATTAAGTTATTTGCCACGATAGAGAAATTAAAATAGAGTCCACAACCCCCACTGTTTGATAACTTCTCTAAACCAACAGTGTGAGACACTTCTGTCACCTAAAACGTGAAGATTGCTATTTACCATACACAGCCTAATTTTACTCAAAGTTTTATAAACACTCCTGTATCCAAAATGTAAGGATTTACATTTTTATACCAAGAGAAAAAAAATAAAATAGGGCGATACAGGACGGTAGGGTAATTACCTGGTAGCATTATTTTCTCAGCAATCACAGTTTCTAATTGCACTTACTGCTCCCATAAAGCACTGATGGTTATCAGCGAGCATTGTCCTGAGGAGAAATCTGTTTAACAATGTAAGAGGCCAGACAACAGACATATGTCAATATTTGCTTTTTATTCCCCAAGCAGTGTGCATTTTACATCCGACCACACACACAAAAAAAAAAAAAAGTTGCTTTATCTAGCCAAAGTTTCAGAGAAATGAGACAATGAGCAAAGCGTGGGGTTTTCTGTGGTTTTGCCTTTTCCTTCTACAAAAACAGTTGTGTAATGTGGATGAACAGCTTCCTCATTTCGATGGGCTCTGTGAAATGATTGGAGGTTTTTAAGGTGCTGCACTTAAAGCAGGTCAGCATGCTAAAAATGTTGTCCTGACATCATTCTAAACAGTAACTGAAAAGACATAACAACAAGCAAACAAACAAAAAAACCCCCCCCCCCAAAAAAAAAGTCAAAAAACCCAAACCATGAAGACACGTCAATCTGATCGTTTTGTGAAGATCAGATAATGCTGAATGTAAGAAAGCTACAGAAGCAAAAACTGGGAAATTCCCCCCTGATTTCCAGCACCAGTTAATTTCATATTGCATTCACAGTTGCTAATAAAACCAGAATTATTGCTGCACAAGAGAAATCTTGTGGTCTCTGCTCTATCACTACAGAGGGCAGCAACAGACAACAGAGCTCTTTAGCATTACTGAGGAAATGTTAAACATTCCCAGTAAACAAGGGAGCTGGGAGAGGCTGGTTCCTGCAGGCAGGGTCCCTGGTCTGTGCTGGAGTGCAGTCTGAGGCTCCCTATTACCCATTTCAGCTCCTCTGAATGCTAATAGGCAAGTGGGTTTGGAAAGTCTTAGGGAAGCCTGGGCTGCTTAACAAGTTGTTTTAGACTTATTAATTTATATCTTCTGCCAATTTGCCGAACCCAGATATTAAAAATAAGCTTAAAACCATGAGTCATAATACACGAGCTGGACCATATGGTAGCGAGTTAAACGCGCACCGCGTTTTCTTTCCTGCTTTGCACTCAAAACCAGTCGCTTTGTTTTCTGTTACATCTCTTGGTGGATGAAGAAGCACAAAAAAACCAAACACCTGTGATGTGCATCCTCTACAGCCCGGAGACCGTGCACATAAAGACATTTACTGTTAAAGACATACAAGTTCGAATCAGGAGAAAGTTGCTGGGTTGAATATATCTAAAAGACCTTATCTCTGATTTTGTTTCAGTAGTAAGAAGGCATTGGGGGTGGGGGCGAGGTGCCCGGCACAGTTATTAGTGGTGGTCACATCCTCGCTCCTCCAGCTCCAGCGGCAGATGCAAAGGAGGGCAGCAAAGGTCTTATGATCAAACGGGAAGAAAATGACTGACAACACGGAGCTAGTTCAAAGGAACTAATGGAATAATTAGTTCCAAAAAGACTAAAAAGACCGAAGAATTCATGATGTCATAAAAAGCAGAGCTACTTAAATTGGATTAGAAAATAAAAATGACACGAACATTGTAAATATTCACAGATCACATCATTGACGTGTAATGTGCCGTTAAATGATGTCAAATTAAAGGGGAAATTACATGTGTAAGAACTAGGAAGAATAAAGGGAAGACATTTTAAAGATGCACAGTCCTTCAAGTGAAAATCCCTATCGTATATCAGGGCTGATCACTGCGTGGATGAGGAAACTATGAGAGAAGAATAAAATAAAATATGGGAACGAAAACACAAGGTAAAAACATCTCAATTTAAATGCTGCAGTGAAAGGCTGTTAACTTTGGAGCCAGAGCGGCTTCTCCTCAGCGTGCCTTTGTAAGGCTGCTCCCAGCCAAGGTGATGCCCAGAACTGGGAGCTTTCATTGCTTAAAACCTATTAAACTTAGTCCTGATTTATGACAAAAGCTCCAACAGTCAAGTGTACTTTCACATGGGAGGTTACCCTGAGTAAGGGAAAGGACTTTGTTCAAATGATACTTGTGAATTTTCTAAATGGTGTTGCAATTAACACAGTGCTACAGGAGCAGATGTAAAGATGGCACTTCTGAATCCACAGTCTTCTGAAGCAGAAAATGCTGTTATGGGTACCCTTAATCACACACGCCTGATGTACACCATCCATCGAGGCTGACAGGCCCTCAACCAGAGTGAGATACCATCCAGGGCAGATAGCAGTGTTGTGGCAATTAGTTTACCTAGATTGTGCTCTTTCAAGTGAGCTTGAAAAGAAGGTCCTCCCAGCTTCTCCCCCTTCCCTCCATGTGCTATCTGAATCTTCTGCTCCAAAGATGGCATTTAAAACTCCCGAAAATACCTGCATAATAAAGGGTAAAAGATACTCCGTACATATATATATGTACATATCTTTTTCTTCCCTCGTGGTCCTTTCCATCTCAAAACTCTGTGAGGTGTTAAAAACACATCGCACATAACCATGGAACTTGAGATTATCGGCATTATCTCAGCCGCTCTGCCTGGCGATAAGATGGGCTGATGCGCTCGCTGTTGCGATAACAGGCGCCGACTCGGCATCTCCGCGGAGCTGCCAAGCTGCGTACCGCATTCCTTAATCATGGGGCCTTCTCCACAGGAGATTGTTGTCCCCCCTGTAATTTAGACCACATCAAAAATAAGCCAGCACATGCTCACACCCCTGCTGAAGATGACCATAGATTTTTGGGTGAACACAGATCTTTTCCTCCAGTGATGCTCGGCGCAGAGTTTGGTCCTGCAGATCACAGAAATGTTTTGGTTGGAAGACACCTATAAGATCATCGAGTCCAACCATTAGCCCAGCACTGCTGAGTCCACTACTAAACCCTGTCACTAAGAACCACAGCAGTTGCCAGTGTTGGCAGCAGGCGAAAGTACTCGGCACTCTCAGGAAGCCATCGGCGCATCCCAGGATTGCGTACGATGTAATTATCCATGTTTGCATCCAGCTAAGATACCTGCACTGCTATAAGGATGTCATGCAATCTTTAATGATCAAGACATCGGTTTTGTCTTAGAGCCAAAAGATGTATATTTACATGTATGTTTCACTATTACAGCCATATATAAAATAAAATATATAGTTCTGGATATTGCTATGTGCACTTAAATGCACTTAATCATATTTTGACCAAGAAATGACATTGTCCAAGCATCACATTTGGTCTGTTACATGCTGTTCATACATAAACATGCTGATATGTATGAAATGCAAGGTAGGCAAAGCCCATTTTGAGTAGGCAAAGCCCATTTTGAGTAGGCAAAGCCCATTTTGGGTAGGAAGGCAAAGCATTTTTTGGATAGGAAGGCAAAGCCCGTTTTGGGTAGGCAGGCAAAGTCCATTTTGGGAAGGCAAAGCCCATTTTGGGCAGGCAAATCCCATTTTGGGCAAGAAGGCAAAGTCCATTTTGGGTAGGAAGGCAAAGTCCAGGACATCCCAGGACTCCCAGCCCTGCGTGTGCAGACCCTGGAGTTCTGGCGGTGCTGGTGCATGGGGGAGAGAGAGAGGGGAACATTTTCTTGCAGTAATTTGTGTAACTCCAGCCTATAGCTGAGAGCAATTTCCGAAGTGGAGCTGCCTGAGCCCTAGGAGCAAACAAAAGTATTCTGAGGTCTTTATTTGTGCAGTGGCATTTCCACTCTGACTGGAGAGATCTGTTGATTACCTCACATTGTCTCTATAACAATTATAAAAATTAGATGTAATAGTTATCCTGGAGCTCAAAAGAATGTATTATTCAGATTCCATTTCTCTCTTTTTTTTTTCCACTGACTTTTAATGTGTTATAAGTACACACATGAAATGGGATACCCAAAACAAAGGCATTTTATCAGGGAGAACTTTGCACCCACCAACTGAAATCTCTTCAACGCAAAAAACTTTGATATAGAAGAAGGTCTGTCAGGGCTGAGTGTTCAGTATCTTACAAGTCCACAGCAAAAACAGAGCACAGCTAAATAACTCGGGAAATATTATAATGGCATTGCAGAGTCAATCAATTTAAATGTAATAAAGACAACGACAGACAATGAATAGAAAGTTCAAGGACTTTTCACCTAGGGCTTTGCTATGGCTGGAAGTCGACCTGGTGAAGTCTATAGAAGTCTATATTCTCTGGAAGTCAGCTCCAGGGATCAGAACCTCATATGGAAACAAAGGACACCTTCGATTTCAGGGAACAGCGCTCCAACATCTAGGCAAAATCCCCAGAAAAGCCACCTGAACTGGAACATTTTTGAAGGCAAGGGCAAGTGTTTGTTACTTATTTTTTCCAGGTGATACTGTGACATCTTTTCACATCCTGGCTTCATCAGGTAATTTTACAGCAGAACAACATCACAGGCTGGACAGAATAACTACGTTGGCTTTGCGGGTATTGGAAGGTTAACACACTGCATTAGCTGTGCATGTAATTCCCAGATTTATTCTTTTTACACACATTTATTTCCCTTACTCTTGCTTATTCTTCATCATAATATAGGCAAATTGCTAGGAGATAAGACAAAGTTTAACAGAGGAGTAATTTACAACCTGTAATCATGGAATCCATTAACTATTTTAAAAGTAGGTGGTGATTTGCACACCCACAGCGTTTCCACTGAAGGCTTCTCTGGGACGCGGCAGAGCGCAGGCTTTCTATGGAAATGATGTTGTTTGCTGCCGCCGCTAAGAATGTAGAACGAACCGCAGATTGCAATTGGGATTCAGTGCAAGATGAGGCTTGGAAGCGTGAGGTGGAAAAATTGCATCTCATTTCTTTTTTGCCAGGTGGTAAGAAGCTGGCTTAGGATTTAGCAAAGTCTCAGACTTTGTCCCCATTTCAGCCTTTGGAAGAGGAAACTGAGCTCTGGGCTGGCTCCAAGAGTTCATAGGAACAGAAAGGCAGGTTTTCAGGAGGCATGGGAGATGAGCATGGCCAAAGATCTTAATGTGAGCCTGTGGTGTGATGATGCAGCGAAAAAATCTTGAAGGGCAATGTTTGGGTAAAGAAAAGCAGGACACAGTCAACCTACTCGGTGTGTGAAAAGAAAGCCCGTAGGAGAGATGGAAAAAGAGAGATTATCACATTTGAAGGAAAAGGGGAAAAAAAGAAAAGGGCCTGAAGAGGCAGAGTGTGCTGCACACAAGTGAGGATTAGAAGCTGATGAGGGGAGCAGGGCAGCAATGGGCTTTCTCTCATTGTCCCATCACAGGCACCTTGAGAGGTGAGAAGGGCCAGAACATACTAGAACAGTTAGGTCAGAGAAAGGGGGTAAAGAAAAGTTTAAGCACAATTAATGGTTTGCCTTCACCCCTTATATAGTGGAAGTGTGAAAAATTATACACATGAATGTGAATTTGGAAAGCTTCATTGTGGGATGGTGTCTTCTCTGTCAAGATCTAATCCATAGAAGATCTAATCTCTAGCACTGGGCTGGATCCTCTGAAATCCATCTCCCTGGAAGAAAAAGCCCACCACTTTCACTGGAGAGAGCAGTGACCTCTTCCTGTCTCCCAAACTTCAAGATGCATGCCTTGGTGAGACCACAATTATGGAGATAGTCATGCCAAATAAAATGCTCCTCACAGAGGCACAAAATGAATCTTGCAGCCTTTGCAGCCCGAGCCGTCGGGGGCAGTTTCTAGTTTTGACAATTACACAATTATCACACAAACTGCCAATGTACTTGCAAATGCACAATGATGTCATTAATATCCTCAACAAGGAAAGCACACTAATGTCAGAGATGGCAGCAGTAATAGCACTCACCAGAATGACTCACCATACAGTTTAATTAAAGTATGCAAAGTATTTTTGTTTATGGAAAGCAAATCAGAGACCACAGGCATCACTCACTGGTGCAGTGTAACTGCTTCGACTACAGAGCCATGAGAGCTACATAACACACCCTGCATCTAAAAACCAAGGTCTCCCTGTTTTCCCAACATCTGGCTTATTCCCAGAGACTATCCCCCACCAGAGAGGTGGATCCCAAACTGGTGCAAACCATCACTCTGCTAATGTGGCTTTGAACCAAAAATAACACTTTGACCTACGGTTCTCTTATTTTCAAGCACTTTCTGGCCTCTGCACCTAGTATGTTGGTGTGACACAGCAGCACCAAGACACTGATTTGCAAGGACTGAGTATGAGGGACAAAAGCAGGAAGGAGTTTTTGTTTCTTTTACTTCATTGAAGGTTCAAAAGACTGCTCCCTCTTCCCTCTTTGTCACTTCATTTCATATTTTCACCAAGGCTGGTTTTCAGAGCAAAATTGGAGTGCAACCTGGTGGCCAAGCAAGCAGTCTCTGCAAACCTCTCTTCATGGGTGACTGCTGGCTAGGCAAGACCTGATCTCCTTCCAGGCTCTGCAGTATGGCACTGAGAGTGTGTGGCATGTCCCCAGGTGCCACTGAAACCTCGTATGGCCACCTTGAGGTGGCCAAGCATGGACCAACTTCTCCTCAGGGTTGGGAGCAACCTCCTGATTTGTAATGTGCAAGGGCTAGCACACACTCTCAGGTGTTTCACAGAGGTGATAGGGGCTGAACTACTGTCACAGTGCTGGTAATCAGCATTTTCTACTCTTTATAATGTATTGAGGTTATATAAACTTGAGACAGGGACCTTGCTTGCTTCTGCACTGCAAACTCAGTAGCAGTGTTTAATAGGTAAACTCAGATAAAACATTACTAAACGGAGTAACGAATTTAAGCCAGGTACTCTACTCGAATTAAACCCTTAACTGGTAGATCAGCTGCTAAGTGGCCCGTATTCCTTTTAACACCAGACCCTCAATGCTAGATTTCAACAGCAATACATATTTGACAAAAGCTTATCCTAAATATTCGAGTGACTAGAAACACTGGGAGCTGTCTTCAGTCTGCTGCCCTCTGAAGTTTATCTGAGACCGAGTGGAACTGAGCTCCAAACAAAGGCTGCAACAGGAGCCAGTTGTTGACACTGCATCACGTGTCGCATATTAAATGATTCATCAAATGCTGTGTCACAACCTGGATAAAGTCTTTTAAAAATGGATCCTTCCTCCTTTCATTTTTTTTTTTTTTTTTCCTTTTAAGCAACAGAGAATGTCCAGATAAATCTGGACTGCCTCGAACAACCTTCCTTTTCTTAAACCACACCCCTTGCAACGCAAACATTCCACCCAGATAGTTATTAGAAAGAGCACCAGTCACTAAATTTCAGTAAATAGGTACGCTGGCCTATTTGGACATCCTCACGGAGCTCTGCTTTAAGGACCCCCTTAATTTTATGAACAAAATTTACCCAGAACATTTTGGAAAACTAAATAATAGATGAGTAAATAATTTTACTGGAAAGGCAATGTGTTATTGTAACCTGCCTTGTATGCTCCTTGTAAAGTACTGTAAATTATGATTTTAAATTATGATGCTAGATTAGGTTTTCTGCAGCTTAATATATTGTAATATAATATAATTGCTAAATGCAAATGAGATACTGTACAGCTTCTCCATAGAGTTGTTCATGAAAGCCAAGCATTTTACACATTACAGTGAAGTGCATGTTATTAAGAAACAAATTATAATGAAGCTTAATTTAGTTGGGAGACAAGATACTGTAGCCTTATCGCGGTTGACAATGTAGTGAGGTATCTTATAGAGCTATTACACCAACTTATGTGCAGCTCAAGTACCTCCAGCACAAACGTACATAGGCAACGGCACCGTACCTTTGAAGACTCACATGTGATCTCATTACCTTAAAGTCAAGTAATACTATAAAGCCATCAATTTGGCTTCAAACACACTCCGCGATCATGACTGACAAATGCTCTTTTCAAAATAACAAATACAAAGCTGATTAGCATTCAAACCCCGCGCGCTCGGAGAGAAGTTTGGGCAGAACGCACGTTTCGACCGCTTCCAACACGGCACGGGATCACACGCGGAGCCGGAGACGAGGCAAGAGTTAAAAACAACAAACCCAACCACCTCACGATGGCTGTCGCACATAAAACCGCCTGTTGCACCCAGGGACCTGGAACCCACCCCACCAGGCAAAGAACTCGTGCTTCTCCGTCTTCATTCCCATTGGCAAGTCACAAAACCCAATAGTCACTGGTAGATGTGCCAGGAGAACGCGCTCCTCAGATAATACGTTGGCTTGTAAATTGCCCATCAGGCTGTAAACTACAAAAGAAAAAGTAAAATGTGGAGGTTTTTTTCAGTATTTTCTCCTTGCAGGCTGCGTGGCGGCGTCATCCCCGCATCTCCCCAAAAGCACAGGCACCGATGGGTTTGTAACAGAACAGGGGGGGAAACTGCTCCCAAGCAATTCATTATTAATGCCAGAATTTTCTTGCTAAACAGTTCTGATTATTTCACAAGAAAGAGGTCAAGGTATTGGAGAAAGGGATTTAATCAAATAAACTCTCAATCTCTCTCCAAATAGCATTTTCATCCAGCTGCATGTAAATTCATCAGATGAGGAGCATCCAAATGCACAGGCAAGGTTAATCTGCTAGGACTGTTAAAACTTCTCTGATATGCCAACAGAATAAAGATTTAAATCGGGATGAACCACACAAGATACCCCAAACTGGTTTCTATTTCTCCTTTCCCTTAAAGTTTTGCCCTGCATTACAACATCTCCGCTGGCAGAGGGGGAGCTGCACTTCTGGAACCCCACAAAGAACAACTTGCTTTGCATTTGTCCAGATCTTGACGACTATCAACAGCTTATATCAAACCACCCCACGGCAAAGACCCTACCCCATGCAGAAGGTGAAGGGGGAATTGTGGACTATTAAAAACATTTCACAGGGGGAATTGTGGACTATTAAAAACATTTCATACATCACCGGAGCACTCGTGCTGGAAAACAAAGCAGAGTGGCCATCAACAGAGAGGAAACAGATTTTCTTTTTCATTCTGAATTTGATCTAGGGTTGCTTTGCTTAAATAAGGAGACAAGGAATTTCTCACAGTCATATCCCAAGGTGAATTTAGTGGCAAATACTAATAATCCCTCTTGGACACCTAGCACTTATTAGACAAACCCAGGCTCCTGGCAGTGTAAATCAACGTTTATTTTCAGAAAGGATCTTTGTGAACTTCACATTTAAACATAGGATTGTGATATAGCTGTAAACAACATAGTAGTCCTAAATGAAGAACTGCAATTATACATTGTGGGCTTTGTATATTTT
>JANIJG010004086.1:123972-147386 GCA_024611175.1 Megaceryle torquata | reverse complement strand
AAAAAAACAATAGCAGGGAAAAAAAAAAACAAGCAAAAAAAAAAAAAAAAAACCCAAAAAACATACCCCAAAAGCCATTGTAGAAAGAAGTAATAATAGAAGTAGCAATGCAAAGAATGCAGAGGTATCTAATGGATAGAAAGTCAGCATAGAAAAACAGCTCTGGTTTTCTCCAATGATGAAGGACCAGCAGGCAAATGCAGCCTTAGACAGGAATGGAGCCTATTATGAGGTGTGTGCATTTTGTATCATTTTGCAGAGAAGCCACAATGTTTTACCATAGCCTAGAGTTACTTAGTGTCAAACAAGGGTCAGCCTAAGGACATATAAGGACTCTCCTTCAGTAAAGCTCCTCAGACTACAGTGAGCTAACTCCTGAAGATAGCTTTTCTGGCTAGAAAAGTGGGGGAAACGCAAGTGCTTACAGCTGAAGAGAGATTACAAAAAAACCCAACCAAACAAAAAGACAAACAATATTGATTAATTAAAATTATAATTTAATTGATAACTACTAAATTATAGTAAGATGACCTAACAAAAGTTCAAGGATTTTCCATTAAAAGTGCTTTTTGTGATAGACAAAAGGAAGCAGTCAAATGTAGGCTTTGTATGTTTCTGCTCTGGTAATCCTCATACTGTATCTTGTTCTGGATTTGCAGATTCTGATTGCTCAGACTACAGCTGAGTTTACACCTTATGCTGGGATAAAACTTGCTGATAGGATAGGCCCATGTGTTCAGAAGGCAAAACTTTTAGGTTTTGTGTTCTGCTTCCTGTTTTTTCCTAGTAAACGGAGGAAAAAATAGAGGTGACAGGGAAAATCAGTGCAACAAGTTGATTGCTGTTCGCTTGAATAAAATGAACAATTAGCCTCACTAGTGTGATTTGCATTTTCTTTCATCCATCATGTAGTTTCAAATAATGCATTTTGCGTATTTAGGTGAAATTAGTGCTGCTAAACTACAATAGAATTCAGTTCTGATAAAATGACATAGTGTTGCTAGGATATAATACTTAAAATTTTTAATATATACTTAATAAGCAATTTTCAGCTGCAAATAGTGCAAAATTCATTGTACCACAATTGCACTTTCAAAAGTAAGTAAATGATGCTGATGAATGTCTTTGACTGTTGCTGCATTCTGTTAGAGCTGCAATGCTCTGCAACTTAGATTGCAGTTTGCTGATCAGAATATGTCCACTGTATCCGAATGGATCTTTCTTTCTTCTAAGAGAAATGTTTGAGGTGTGACCTCCAAACTGAAGTGATGAAGACTGACACATTGAAGCCTTAAAAAAAAAATAAAAATAAAATAAAAAAAAAAAAAATTGTTTTCCACTGTTGTCTCCTGTTGTCATTGCTAGAAATAGTGATTTAGCATCAGTACATGAAAAGCCACCTTTCCATTCAAGGAATTATCGCTTCAAATCCAATTGCAATTTTCTAAAGCCATTTTCCTGTTAAAAACTGTTGTGGCCTTGTAATCACATTAGTTGTTGACTGACTTCTATCTGGGCAAGACAGAATATCATGATTGATGCAAAAACTTGGCACATGCTGGCTCAAGCCAAAGAGCAGTTTTAAATGGATTATCCACAGAACAGCTCTTGATACAGGATCACAGAGAAATCCACAGCTGTGTTCGCCCATCTCTATGCCTAATGCTTTTTCATGCTATTCAGTGGAGAATTACCGAAAAGCATTTTGTAGAGCTATTCTCCATCTCTTGTGTATGTGTTTTGGCTTCAGGCTTTCTTTGTAGATTTACCACCAGATACTCCTTTTTAGTTCTAACTATCACAGCATGGCTTAAGGCAGGAAGAACTAAGAAACTGTACATTTAAAATATGTAAACAGTTATAAAAAAAAAAAAAAAGTATTCACAAAAAGTTGAATTTATGACATTGTGTAGATTTCTGCCCAGACAATAGCTGCATGGTGTAAGCTAACCCACAACAAAGATAGAGAACAGATCAATTCATGGTCATCCTGTTAAGATACAAGAGTGACTGTTAATAACATACATATTTCCATGCATTATTCCTTCCAGCTTAGTACCAAAACAAACTCTATTAGCATATATTAGAGTATTCTAATATACCTCACACCAGCCTAACTCTACTCTTCCAAGGGGACTGAATCCTGATAGCTTCAGTCATATTCTCTGATTTTTCTGGTGGTGGCTTACATCTGAGAAATCTCTAAGCTTCTTTGTCCTTTTGGGGTTCTGCATTATTATAGTTTTACCTCTTGTCTTCATGTGGGTCAACCTAAATTAGATGTCTTGATCCTGGTAGCACCATATATATTCACCTCCCAGGCCACACCTGTAGACCTGGAGCTATAATGAGAGCACTCCACCAGCTCAAAATAACCTTCATATGACTTGTGCTTCAGAAGTGTGGTATGAGGAGACTCCTTTTTTTTTTTCAAAGGAGCTCTAACAGGAATTGGGATGCAGCGAGTCAGAATAGATGACCCTCTTTTCTCCAAGGCATGGCATGGAGACGAGCAATATTACACAGAAGACAAACATACAAAAAAGAGAACAAAGGAGGCTAGGAGAACATATGGAACAGAGTACCAGGCATACAGAATGTAGCAGGCACACACAAAGCCACTATGCTAGCAGGGTTTTGGCATTACATCTAGGCTTCAAGAGAAGCATGTGAGAAGAACATTTTTACTTCCTTTAGCAGTTTACTTATTGAAAGAGCCTTTATTATGCTAACTCTATGATCACTGCCCGATAAAAAATTACCTAAAGAATGTATTTGGAATTACCCAGTGAACTTTGTTCTGTGTTGGCAGCATATTTTGTTTGAACTTCATGAATGAACATGCTGAATTCTCAGTATAACTCTCTGTTTTGTTTCTCTTCTCATGTAATTCTTCAGCTGTATGAGAGAAAAAAACATGAACAGACATTTGGTCTTAACACTTATGAATGCCTATCAGTGATAGGACGCTCAGACCATGTTTAAGTCATCCAAGTCTTTAAATAGATCTTGTACTAAAAATAGCATCAAAAGTAGTGTGCTTATTGAATAATTTACATTACTCTGTGTATATAAAACAAAACACTTAAATCACTGATTTTACAGGAATAGAAAACTTATTTTCTGTCCAACTTTGCACTGACTGTAAATATTTCTAAATTTATATCTTTGGCATAAAAAATCAGAGAACAAAATTAGGTGAAAGGATGAGTGAAATTTGACTCATGTAGTAATGTGATTTTCCAGGGTTCAGCATGAGTATGCTCTGGCAGACGAATTGGATTAAGTTTGTCTTTTGAAATGCTTTCCAAAATATTTTGAAAACATTTATGATACAATACAGTACAAATCCAAATAATTCAGAATTACATGACAAACACGATTAACTTTGTAAGCTATTCAGAATGTTTTAGGCAAAAACTGCTGCCATCCTGCTGAATTAAGAAAGGGATGATATCACTGTAATGGATATTTTTGTATTAGTGCTTGTCATAAGGCTTTATAATTAAACAGTCTATGATGAAATTGCATATGTCTGTTTTGACAACATCTTGTTTTAGAAATAAATTCACTTTCATCATTATCTTCAGACACCTACATACTGATAAACTGTAGATAACTTCCACCTCTGCCCCTCCAAAAAGACCATGCAAAAAGCACATTTTCCTCTGTCTCCTGGATCAAGACAATATTTTACTCCCCAAATTACCTTTTAGATATTTTTTTTCTTCTGAATTATTTCTGTTTTAATATGCACACAAAAAGACAGAAGGTCATTTGATCAAAGATAACCTCCATTTAAACTATGAATGTGAATCAGAGTCAGATTATCCCAGACTTTATTCCTGAACTATTGTTAGAGCTTACAGCTAATAAAATTACTGCAGTGACTTCTTTGCCCCAGAGGTACATGGATTTCAAGGTGCCCTTTTGAGACTGGAGACCAATCTTGCAATGAATGCGATATTATCTACGGCTAATAAAAAGAGCTGATTATGAGCTTTCACTCGTGTCAATACCACTGGGAAAATATCCGTACAGCCTCATGTAGCCAAATCCTTCCACTCTTAACTGCAGAAAGAAAAAAAGTCCTTTATAGTATCTACTAGTTTCTTCAGTTTGTATCACAGGGAGTTAGATACTTTCTATATAAATGCAAAAAGAAGAATAAAGTGAGTATCAATGACCAGTGTGACTGGGTTTCTTTGCCATGAAGGTGTTGTACTTCAATAACAAATGCATAATAAATAAACGACTGTGGATTCAGAGTGGCTAAGAATGCGAGGCTGTACCAGCTGCCCAGAGAGGCTCTGGAGCCTTCATCCATGAAGTTGTTCTAACCTGGGCTGGACAAAGCCAGAGTAACCTCACCTGCCTTGAAAGTTCGCTGATTTGGAACCTCTAGAATTCCCTTTCATCCTACATGCATTTATACTTCTATATATGTATATGTGTGTATTTCTTTAATCTTGATCTTGCCAAGATCAGAAATCTGATGATCACACTTTTCATATTTGCTCTTTTCAATGATGCCTACTTCTAGATATTTGTAATAAATGCAGTATTTGATAATAATTTTTATGAAGTATTTGTGATTGCTTTCTGACAGTCTGTGCTAAGAAATAATCCTATGCTGGTTTTGCTGACCATTCTTCGCAACCATTCCTACAGCTTTAAGGATGGTGCTGTCTGCATTCAGTCATAGAAAACCACAGGGACATGCAGTTCAGAAGACTATTTCAAAGAAGTTATAGGTGGGGGCTTAGCTGTGTAGCAGAGGTATTCCTCTTAAAAAACTCTGCAGTTAGGCAATGTTACTATTGTTCTTGAGCTTTGAAACAGGAATGCCATAGGACCATCCTTAAAACAGGTTAGACCCTAAACCAGGAAATCATCCCAATCTATTCAATAGCTTTTGTATGTGGCCTTATGCCAAACTGCTAATTTATCACTTTGTGCTAGTTCTGTTTCTGTGAAAGGTTCTGGAGTTATGGCAGAGTCACAACTGGCTTTTTGGAGGATAAAATATTAGCCTGCTCTCTTGGTTTCACAAAGAAAGATATTCAAAGGGAAGAGATGATGTTGACGTGTAATGTGAAGGTAATGTGAAGTCCTCAGGCAGAAGAAGACTACTTCATTATTATGTCACCTCTTATGAAATGGCATTTCATTTATATTACTGCTCTTTCAGCACAGAATAAACTGGATGCAGTGCTCCGTGTTGGTGCAAAACAATTATGAAATAAAAAATTGTTGTCAGAGAGTAAGAGATGAAAATAAAGCACCAAAGTACAAAAAAGTAGTGATGAAGGTAGGCTGTTACTTCGGTTGTCTGCCTGCATGTGCAATATAATAACGTACTTAATGAAATAAACACACACAAATAATAATGTATCTAATGAAATAAACACACATGACAATATTTCTTATCAAGGCAAATCCTATATCTGTTTTATTCCAAATACAGAGTTTAATCCCTCCTTTCTCCCTTCCTCCATCCTGCTCTCCTGCAGCCCTTACAGCCCTCATGACCTTTGCCTCCATCTCCCCCATGCAGTACCTGCCTTTGCTGTCTCCCTACAGAGCTGGCATCTCCAGCACTATTCCTGACCTTCCTGAGCCTCTGGTGGCCTCCCTGTGGGCTTGCCTTGTTCCCCTGGGTCCAGCTTCCCCCAGCAGCTACCCCAGCTGCCCCACTGTCCAACCTCCATCATGTCATAGCCTGTTACTTCATCCACCTCTCACACTGATGTCCCTCACCCCAGCAGCCTCCCCAGGCCTCTGGGCTGGCCTCCACGTTGCCCTCCAGCCAGGGTCTCCCTCACACGCTGGCACCATGGCTCATCAGGAGCAATTTTGGCAATGGGATTTTATGAGGACATGCCAGGTGGTGGATGGGTATCTAGTTCCCCACATCAGGCATGCTGGGAGGCCTGGGGACAGCTGTCACACTGGGAGCCCCTGTCTGGGGTGGTAGCATGAGGCACTGTTCTCGTAACCCGGGCAGAGCGGGGATGAACCATTGTCATTGTGCTTGCTGTGACAAGTTATATGGTTAAGGAAGGAAACTGAGGCTATTAATTAATTTCCTTGATTTTCTTAAATAAATAGTGCTAGACAAATGATACATTTCCACAGCTTACCACTTGCAGTGACCTAGGTATATATAAACTGGGTGGGAGAAAAGTAATTATATATCAGTTTCTAGCTACTGAATAAAAACTGGGCTTACTTTTTTTTTTTTTTTTAATGGAATTCATTGGAAAGCAGCATTGCAGCTTGAAAACCCCACCCTTTAGTAAAATAAAATATGAAATTTAAGACTGGGAGAATTGATTCTGTCTGATAGGTGAAAGAAAGCAGTTGGATTTACTGTCCTTCATCACCATGATGTTGCATAAAAAAAAGGATAGTCTCAGTCTAATGTTTTGGGATGAATGTCCATGTTGCTTGAAATATAAGCTAAAATTGAACATATTGTTGCATTCACTAGAGGGCAGTTACATCCCAAATGGATATTTCAGTTACAGTGGTAGAGTGATACTGATTATTTGGTGCCATCATTCTTGCATTCTTGCTATATCTTTCTCTGAAAGTATTTAACATAAATATTTCATACCGATTCTCTTTGTTATGAAATACATCAATATCTGATACCATAAAATTTTCAGATCTGCAATCTTTATTACTGAATTGAGATATTCTGACCTCTAAAGATTAAAAAAAAAAAAAAAAGGAAAGGAGAGAATCACCTACTCACAAGTAATAAAAATGAATCTGATAGTCTAACTACCTGTCCCCAATCTTGTGATAGTCTTCTGGCAACAGTTATCAGTATCAATTTAATGAATCTGAATTACACAAATATGAAGAGAATTTACAAACATGACCCTTACCAAGGGACCAAGAGGCAATAATCTGTGATTGCTCTGCTAAATGAGGTTGTGAATGGCAAAGCACAGCTATAACTTTTCAACTTAGTCTGAAGAAATTTTGCAGAGAAAAAGACATAGAAGTGCAGCACCTTTCCTGATACTGTGAATAGGCATATGCACATTTTACCAATTTTCTAAGAAATTAATAATGAATGTTCTTACCCATGAATCTGTCTGTACTTGACTTTTTTTTTTTTTTTTACTACTTCAGAAATCTTAATTCATTAAAATTTGTGTAAAGTAACAGCAAAAATCCATTTGACCAGTCCAAGTATACAATATGATACGCAGTGCATGCCTACTCTATTTTCTAGTTTGCTGTGCTTTAAAATGGGTTTTGGTCTTCATTCCATTGGTACAACAGACAGCACAACTCCTCACAGCCATTTCCATTTTCATTCCAATGCGTATAATTATGGACCTACAATCTGTGCCTTATATGCATGAGAGATTTTTTTAAATCCTCAATCAATAGGCTTTTATCTACTTTACACAAAAAAGCACCTCTAATCCATGTACAATAAGAATAAACATGCCTAACATTTTAATGAAAAATAGTCTCTGCACAGTGATCTTACTGTTTCTTTTAAGCAACAATTATTATTTTTTTTTTAATTTTTATTCACATTCTGAAAAATTTTGCATTCTGTTCTTCTGGCTCTCTGTTCCTTATGTGCATTTTCCACATAATTTAATATGGAATTGCATTCTTTACTACAGAGTTCTTAAATCATCCTTCAAAATTTTCTGTCTGAGACAGTTACCTACTAAATCTTAATTGATTTGATAACTACTACAAAATATGTTTAGTATCAATAGAACCATATATACTTATTTTCTAATACATTTTATCAGGTTTTGCTGTAAGGCTCGGTACACAAGGGAATAAAAAACCAAATAGATTGGTTTATTTATAAACAATAAAGTCTAAAACAAACACCCAAATGAAACATTGATTAATTATTCCCTTCCACATATGCTAAGAAGGTCTCATAGGAATATATGCATCTGTGAGGCATTTATGAACAGAGGCATGCAAATAATTGTGCTTTCTGTGTGTTTATTCATTTGCTTTGGAGTCAAAAAGCTCATTTAAGCCTCTGTGCTGCTCCAGTGGAACCCTCTTGCATTTCTTTGCTTTTAATGGGAGGAAAATGGTGGCCTTCATATTTCAAAATACTTTTCAATTAACCTACTCCTAAACACAGCCCTTTCTGAATATGTCTGGCTGTTCTTGTGATAATATGTAAATTCAGTTTAAGAGGTGCTTTAAAGTAATTTATATGACCTGCTTATGGCTGGAGCTATAAAATCCCACAAGCAAACCTTGAAGATGAAACAGTGGTCACAATTATAGTACTTTTAGTTTTTCTTAATGGATATTAATTCAAGTACTTTGCCTTGTGCATACTTTAATGTTTGGGCACATAAAAAATTGAAGATTTCATCAGCAGAAATATATCCATACTGCTGTCTAAGACATATGAGTGCAACAGTGATAATTTTTGTTTGCTCATTCATGAAGCTTCACAGATTTTAAATATGATAATACTTTGCACTTCTGTAAATACAATGCAGCTTACACCTCCTCTGAAGGTACATATCATTTTCCTTAAATAAAAAAAGCCTCTAACTTTGGGGCTGAATATATTATGCAATTATATATTTAGATAGATCAAAAACTATTAATGCTATGAACTTAACCAGGAAGAGATAAAATGTATTCTACTTCAATAAGCAGCTAGCTACAACAGTTCCATAGATGAGGAAAATACTTTAATGAAGATATAATAACTTTTCATTTTGGTTGCCCCTTTCCTCTTATCCAAGTAACTTAAGCATTTGTCATGGAAAGAGCTTGAAAAAATCAATGGGGAAGCCTGATAAACTGTAAAATAGCAGAAACTCATATTGGCATAATATATTTGTCCATCAGCAATCTTTGAAGAGATTAAGAGTTGAGTTATTTACACATTGGAGTGACACATACAGACTTCTGTGAATTACTTTTCACTGTGTGACTGGATTCATGAAGGTAAAATTCCTTTATACTTTGGCCAGGTTAACTGGTTTTAAACTCCATTCATACAGAAGCAATGCAAGTACACCATTTTGTATTGCTGAAATATGGGAGAAACATAGCCATTTTTTACTAATTCCAGCAGCCAGCTCTGCTACTGCCCAGCAGAAAGTTCATAGTAATACATCCATAATCCATGGATTTTTACATTCTCATTTGCCCTTCTCTGTCCATCACTCTGCAGAATTAAAGGATGAAGTACATCCATGCAATACTTCATGGGGAAGATGTAAAACACTTGCTTAAAAGCTAGTACAGCCAAGCCATTTCTTTTTAAAGGAAATCTGGATATAATAGTACATTTGAGACCAACAGGAACCATAATGGACACTGAAGAAACAAGGAAAAGTGTCTGTAAAAATGTCAGTAATTCATAGCTTCTGTAGAACATAACCTGTTGTATGAAAAAGCTCATTCAAAAATCAGAATTATCAATATTTTGATACAAACCACAGATTCTGGACATATTTTCTTCCACAATTTTTCAGAGGTATCAGAGAAAGCTTGAGAGAAATTTTATTTTATTAATTTGCTTAATAGATGCAACTTTTACTGTATTACAGAACTGTTTGCTGAGTATTTGACAACCAATCTATCTTATTATCTCTGTGTGTATATCTGTGTAGTCAGTTGTGTTTGTAATAAATGTTAAAATTGTTTGCACTGATGTTTGAGGAGTGTTTTATACCTGGAGGAATAGAATTCAAGCATAAAGGGGCTATGAACTCTTCCATTCACAATGTGTAAAATATACTGTGAGGCTAAAAGAAATAATACAGACTGAACAGTGACTGCTTCCATTGAAGTTTTCATAGTCAGCTCCAAGAATTAGCAAGATCAAACCCCCACCTCCTGCACCCCCCACCAACTGGAGTATATAATGTAATAAAACATTTGAGAAAAAATATTTCTAGAACACAGCATGTATTTAATAAGCAGCAGAGTTCTTTGCAGAAATTTCTTGAGTTATCTTCCCAGTTGTGTTACAAAAATGCTTTATATTGACGTTATATATGAATTTTCAGAGTACAGGTCTTGCCTTACCACTGAGACATTATGTTTAATCAGTCAATGTCTAGTTATAATACTAAATTCTCTGGGGATGTAAACATATAAGTCTTATAAATGATTTGTGCTCCTTCTGTTTCTTATTTTGGTAATGGTCAGAAAATAAGAGATTATTTTTCTTTATAGAGATTTGTATCCATTGTATTCTTTATTCTGATTAATGATAACTGCTGCTGTGATTCTCAAGGCTGTATACAAAAATTACAGGACTTAATTGCATTGGTGCAAAACCAAGCACATTAATTTCAGTATTTATGTGTGTATGATATTTTTTATAAACTGTATCTTCTATGGGACTCATTTATTTGACATATTATAAGCAATTTTTCTCTGACTGCATAGAGGCATTTCAGAATCCATTTGATGAAGAAAGAACAAAGAGTAGAGGTAGATTGGTTTAATCAATTACACATGATTAGTGTGCTTAAAATGTAATCATTTTTATTATGTATAATCATAGAGTCATCTAGACAAAGTACTTGTGAAGAAAAGTAACAACCCTTATGTCCTGGCTGAATAGTGGTCTAGCTATGACACAGAGGTTAAGTATGTTCCCTCTTAGTCAATCCTATATTCAGGTAGCTGGACACTTTCCTAGAAGAAGACATCACTGATAAAAGATCAGAATCTCACACCTCATCTGAATACATTAACAACTAGGGTATTAGAAAAGCTGGATGGTCGCATGAATGGCTAAATGATGTCTTCCTTCTGTTTACAAAGCATGACCCCTGCTAGTTTGGGGGCAAAGGCCAAGAGATGACTCTGCTTTGTATTCCCCATCAGTGGCTGAGCTTAACATGTCCTACCAGGCAGCTTCAGGCGGTTTCCTTGTTAGTGTGCGTAAGTGCTGAAGTGCCTCATCCAAGGTATTTAGCTTTTTCTATGTATTGTGTCTTAACTTTGTTTGAACTCCTAATTATATGGGTCAGTACAGCCATATTCAGTCTACTTTGTCCCTTCTTTGGAGTGTATGGACACACACAGGAACAGACCCATGTCTAAACTCATCTCAGGATGATTTGTAATGTTTAAAAAAAAAAATCAAAAAAATCAAAAGTCCTGCATGTTTAATGGTATCAGGACTTGCCTTGCTAAGGGACAGATATCCATGTTTTAGGTATTATAATAATTGTCTACTCCCTGGTGCAGCCATTTAAACATTGGCTCAGCGCTGAAACAGGTTTGAGCTAATCTTTGTGATACCTAAGGCTGAATTTGGACATTTGCATGATCATGTCAATATGTATATATATCCAAAGGGAGGTTATAAGAAGACAGAACCAGGGTCTTTTCAGTGGTGCCAAGTGTCAAGGCAAGAGGCATCAGGCACAACATGAAATACAGGAGGTTCCCTCTGAACATCAGAGAACGCTTTTTCACTGTGAGGGTGACTTATCACTGGCACAGGCTGTCCAGAGAGGTTTTGGAGTCAATAGATTGGAGATGTTTAAAAGCTATAAGGATATGGCCCTGGGAAACTGACTCAGGTAAAATGCCTGAGCAGTGGAGTTGAACAGTATTCTCTGGCTGTGCAATATATGTTTGCTTTAAAAGGATTTTAGAGTTAAGTCTTGTTTCACTGCTTTGCTGTTACAGATTGATACCTAGCTCTTAATACCTTGGGTTAGGGAGAAGTACTACCCAAAAATATGAATGTGTCACTATTTTTATCTTGCTATTTAAATAAAGATAGAATCTCAACACTTGACTAGGTTTCTTGTCCAGGAATGTGTCTGTTAGGTAGTGCAATCATTAGAACTAAATATGCTGTGCAAGTTGAAACAGGGATTAGGACAGGAAATGGGATAGGGATTTCCCCTTCTGAAGGTGTGGCAGAGAAATGCTTTTCTTAGACACATTTGTGTTGTATGACCATCTTGAGCTTTACATTAACTGTACTTCATTGGCAGGAATCCTTTAATGCTAATACAGTGAACCATTGTTAGAACAGGCACAATGTGAAGCTAGCATTTGGTTATTGTTGAATTGCAAACATGCCATATCATTTCTGCATTGCAAATGTCTGTGTTTTTTGCATCTAAGTGTATGGCAGTTGAACTGTATTGCATTTTGTGATCTCTTAGCATGTTTTCAAATTTATTTTAAGTATTTTTCAGTGCCAAAAGTTCTGATCTCAAATATTCTGGTGTAATTTCCTTGAAATGCTTTTCCTCTTAAATTGCTGCATATACTCTTAATCCTAGTTCTGTTTTGCCATTAAAGTAAATGGATTATGACTGTTTTCTTCAATGATGATCAGTTGCATAGTCTTTTCTTAAAAATACCAGTAAACACCACAGAGCTTCTGGACCAGCCCTTGACTGACAGACCAGTAATCTACCACATTGAAGGCAAAGACAAACCCCACCAAGCAGAGGACATGGGTCAGGTAGAGAATATTCTGCATATAGGTTACTTTTTTTTTTTTTTTTTTTTTTTCCTTTGGTAAATATACGCAGCCATAATTTTCTGTTACTGTGTTTTATAATTTTATATTTTGTGAAGACTGGAATACACTGATTTTAAGAGAGCATATGACTGTCTAAGCTTACTGGCTTTGGTGAAGTTATTTACAGTTGTGCAACATGACCACAAAATTAGAGTGATTCATTATAGTTCTGCTTGGGTATTATTTAGCATCCTATCCCACCTGCTTCAAAGAGGTGCAAGTGATCACACATGAACAGACTTAGAGGCACTAGGGGATTAAGAAAATCACAGAATTTTTTTTTTTTTGACTTGCATATAACTTACACATTAAGACATTTCAAAAATCTCCACTGTGCATGCAATTTACCAGTAATAATCACATTTGTACAGTGGTGATTTAAATAGTATTAGGGCAGATTATGACTGTGCACTCTTTGCATACATTCACTCACAAACATACATGTGAACATTTGTCTGAGAATTGAATACATTCTATCACAGGGTGTACTAATCACAAGACAGAGGGTCAGAGGAACACAGTTCTTCTTCTTCATGAGAATGCTTAAGAAAACAATGTTCCTTACTGCAGTTCAAAATCTAACCCAGCATCAGACCCCTCCGCAGTGATGCTCTTTGTCCATGTGGTATTCAGTGTTTGATGAATTTCTTCACAATTAATTTATTCGTGAGCAGCTGGGCCTGTGGGTGAGTGTGGTGTGTGTAAGTACATATGATTTACACAAAATGTGGTGCAACACACAGAAAAATAAAATAACCCTTCATCAAAAGCAACCAACCCAATAGAACAGGGTTGGTGTGACTTTACAAGAAATGTGCCTAATGCAAAAGTGTATGTTTCAACAACGAGAGCATTTCAAAACATTTGGCTGTGGTTTGCCATACTTGTTTAATGAGATCCAAAGAGAAAACTCTGAATTTCTGAGTTGGTTTGTTTGTTTGTTTGGGGTTGTTTTTTGGGCTTCATCTCCTTGCCCTAGTCTTAACAGAGCCAATTGCAATACTGACATAGGACATGAGAGTAAATGTGTAAAGATAAAAAAGAAAAGGAGTAGCTATAGTTCCCCAAAATTAACATAATTTTAAGCTGTTAATTTTTGTCTGTAGTCCCTGGAAGGGGAGGATGTATAATGTTGTAGTGACAAAATTATTTCTGCATAGGGTATGCTGTGGAGACTTAATGGCTAATGTGCAGTGAGGTGAGAATAGAGCTGCTTCAGGTGTGCAGGGTGTTAATTAGAAAGCAGGTGAACATAAATAAGGAGCACAGATGGTATTTATGGGGGTGGTTGGGAATGAAGGTGTGGTACCAACTCAGTGTTGTGTAGCTTAAAATAATAGAAGGGTCCTTATTCCCCTCTGTTTTACTTGAGTTAGAGACAGCTGAACAAATTGAATGCAGAGTACATGTTCAATTATAGATCTTAGAAACCAGCAATCCCTATACTATTATAAAATTCTGACAAAAACCAGAGGAGAAACCCTTCTTGCTAACTCACATATGGGAAATAGTGTCAGATTTTAAAATGTGTTCTGGGAAAGGGAATGATGCCAAAGATAAAGATTTATTGTTCCAAAATCTGCGCAATAGGATGTTTAATCTTAAATTGTCATTTGAATGCCAGCTGCCAAACAAATACAGCCTGCTATTTTGTGAGGAAAAAAACCCCATTAAATTTATGTACTACTAGAAAAACTAAATAGGAAAAAATTCTCTGTCATAATTCAGTATTCAATTCTAAAATAAATGTTTCCCCAATAAATCAAAGTTCCAAGCATTTTCATGATCCAGTAATCAAACAGAAAATTGTGATGGACCGGGTATTTAATTTTGATTGTCTGAAAATCCTGAATTCCAATTGTGATCGTTTTGGTTTGGTTTGGTTTGGTTTGGTTTTTTTACAAAAAAAAAAAAAAAAAATTGACATTGAAAAAACAGTCTGAATTGGAAAAATGAACTTTTTATTAAAGATAGAAATTCTGAACCATAAAGCTCAAAAAAATGTGGAAACCTGTCACTATTTTTTTCTTATGGAACTTCATGTTCATCAGCATCTGTCATACTTTTACAAAGATCAGTTTTGAAAAGAATGCTATCACTGTGCTTTGATGAGTAGCCAGAGTGTATTTCCTTTGGGGTGTATTCTTTGCATATAGTATCATCATATTCAACTTCTATAACAGGAGTGGGCGAAGATAATACAATGAAAAAAAGCAATTATTTACTTCTTTTTTATTTTTTTTTTTCTTGAAATACCTATGGAGGAATATAATCTATTATCTTTTGCAAAAATGTATTTGTTGCTATCAGCAGAATTTGATTTACTCAATACCCTGTGTAACTTGGCTATGCTTGAATGTTTCAGATAGTTATTTTGTGTGGACTGTAAATTTGCCAAATTGCAGTGCTTATTTTTGATTAATTATTCAGGTCAGCTGTTCAAATGTAGAGTGCATTGATTTCATCACCTAAATTTAATTAATATAATTTTCTCAGATGAAAGGATTTTTGTTCTTGCAACAGTTCCGTTAAATAATAAAAGTCATCCCATTTTCTAAGTGAAGAAATGGGGCATGGAATAGTTTCAGTTTGGATACATTGTAACCAATTTAAGGATAGGTAAATACTGGAATAGTTTTTTGAGAGAAATAAAAAAAATTCTGTAATGAACTATATAAAAGCAGGCCAAACAGATGGTAATGCCAAGCAAATGTCTGTAAGTAACGCAATAGATATAGATGGTCTCTTTAAGTGGAGTAGGGAATATTCTGAGATATCATAAATCCCTGGTTATTTTCACTGGGTTATTTTTAGTTCTGTGATTTAGGCAGCTGACTGAGATTGAATGAGATTTTAATGGCAGGTAATGAAATACCTTTCAGAATGTCAGTATATGTGATTCAAAGTCACAGAGGAGATACCTGGAAAAGCAAGGAGCTCAGTGGCAGTCTCCTGAGGCTCAGATTAATGCTCACTCCATTGCACAGCCTTTCTTCTTTCAGGTAAGTTAACAGAACTGGTCATGTTTCTAATCAGAGGGACATTAAATCTTTGTCTTGTGATTAAGTGTATGTTTCACCTTCAAGGTATTGTATATAAGAATTTGAAATGAAACCCTGAGAAATTTTTGTCTATGAAACCTATATATAGTTAGACAGATTCAAATAAGTGCTACAAATGATCTCAAAAGATCATGAGTAAGGCAAACTCACGCTTAAAAGGTAATTATTTTCCAATAGTTTGTAAAAAATAATAGCATTATCAGAGCATTATGCCAATGTGGAGCCTTCCATTGTAAGATCTCACAGAATTAGTGATAATTAATTAACTCGATAACTCTGAGAAAACCAAGGCAGAGTTTGGTGCTCAGTATTAAAACCACACATACCCACAGATAGGGGTATTAATCAGTGACTTGATTCACAACTCAGCTAAGCCAATCAAAAGAACTCTAAAATACAAGATTTTAATTTTTTTTTTTTTTTTTTCCACCCAAAATCAGGGACATTCTTTACCGCTTTTGACCACTGATATTTTCTTCTTACTTTAGGGATTTAAAACAGAAAAAATTTGGTATAAATGCATGTGTATCCATAAAGGCTATGAAAATTGGTCATTAAAACATGCCATTTCATCCTGCAGTGATTTCAAGGGAATTAAAGTGCAATAATTAAAGAAAAAAAAAGCTACGCTAGAACACACGAACCACCAGAACCAGTTCTTCTTCTGCTTTTGAACTTATAGTATTTTTAATATACAATAATTCTGTGAAGAAAAATTAAACAAGTCCCCTTGACATGTAAGTGATTTCTACAAAAAAGTTGGTAAATGAATCAACCATACCTATGTAGTGGTTTGCCTGTTAAGGTAGATATCTCACACTTAAAGTCATTGGAGGTTTTCACTTTGTGGACCCACAGTTCTGCTTTCTCCCACTGGGGATTAACAAGTCATATTCCATTACCACTAGTTAAACGTGTGATAGCTGCCATTTATTTGTAGAGATTGTGAACATTCCAAAAAGTGACAAGTTTTTAATTCTGGTTCATGCAACCAGTATCCTGTGTTGTTTTGCAATCTGTGAAGGCTAAGGATCCTCTTGTATTTTACTCTATTCTCAGCTTCTCAGGAGTGTGAGTGTGTGTGTTTGCATGTGTCCTTAAGAAGGTCAGAATGCAATACTGTAGGGTGTTCAATTTTTAATGAGCTAGAATGTTAAAAGAAATAAAGGACCATGGTGCAGAGACCCATCCAGTTGGTCAGTAGCTGATTGTAAATTGTACATATTGTGAAGTGTGGATTGCTTTATGAACTTAAGTACTTGCTGTTCCTATAAGAGGGTCAATATTGCATAGCTTTCCTCCTAGTTGGGATGGGAATACCTACCTCTGATGTAAATTAATGTTCAGTTCTTAAAAGTAATGTACCATGCAGTAGTGGAGCCTTTGGTTACTGTGGTAATAAAAATAAGCTTAATTGGAAATTCTTTTGAGAACTTGCATGTACTGTACAGTATTAGCCTGGGGTAGGTCATTCTCACCTCCATTAGTTTTCTGACTGATATAAACCATTTACATTCTGCAGTCTCTGTGAGTAGAGGATGTGGGGTTTTTTTGCCCTGCTATTTTTCTCAATACCCTTGCGCTTTTTTCTTGCTCCAGTAAAACAGGCTGATGTAACAATCTGGTATGTATTGCTTAAAACTACTTCCATTGTCTTTAGACAGGTTGGCTGCCAGTTCAAAAGGATTTGTTGAAACAACGTGCTTTTACCAGGCTACACTCACTTCTTCTCTTAGCAACAAGAGGTTCTGACGTTAGCAAGCTTATTTTGGAAAGCTCTGCTCTGTTCAGTGAGGGATCTGTGCACCCCAAGGGCTTGAAGTCAAACTTTGTAACTTTTAAATTACTTGACAAGCTGCAGAATCCTCCTAGAGACAAAGCAAAGATTTGTTTCCCCATTAAAAACAAAACAAAACAAAACAAAAACCAACAAAAAAAACCCCCCAAACAAACAAAAAAAATCCATGCATATCATGAATAAAAGACTTAGGGTAACAATTAAGATGCACTAATGGGTCAAGTATCCAGTTAGTATTGATTTACACTGACACATTAAAATCAAAATAGTATTAAATAAACTAATGCCATTGAGAAGCCTGTAGGTGAAATTAAACAGTGTATGTTAAAAAATAAAATCAGTAGTAGATTCTGGTAAAAACAGAATTGAATAATTACACAAAAAGCATCGGTTTGAAAAAATAAGGAAAACAAAAAGAAAATAAAAAAGTGTGAAACTATATCTTGCCACTTTACTAAGAATCAGGTGAGTAAGATTTTATTTTAAAAAATGCTTACAGGAGGGACAAAGCTAGAAATGCAGATAAATGTTCCTGAGAATCCTCAGCCTGGGAAAACTCCCAAGGGCTTTCAAAGCTCGTTCTGTAGGTCTCAGGGGAGGTGAGGGAGAATTTTTCTAAAAAAAGGATAGAGGAGAGAATAAATCCTAATAATAACAGACAGTACACATTTCAGTATGTTCTGAGTGTGAATATTCACACATAATTTTAAGCACTTTCCTCAATTGCTTTTCTGATTTAGAGCCTAACTGAGGACAGCCTTGAATAACTGCAAACTGGCAGACTGTACATGAAGGAAAATACTCATATTGTGTGTCTGAAACTGTGTTTTGGCTGTAATTCTAGCTTTCATAGATACTATTCATGTCTAGGTCTTAAGAATGACTTTGACCATCAGTTTGTGTCTCACTTTGGTCTAGCTTTGATAACTCTTAGAAGCGAAATGCACTTCAGTTGCACTGATTTCAGCAGGACTTGAGAGCACTGAGTGTTTTAAAAGTATGCACAGTATCAAGAAAAGACCAAACCCATATAGTGCTTATGCAAAAGGTGGTTGCTCAGAATGGGAAAGAGGTGGTCATTCTTTGGAAAGAGAAATTTGAAACAATCAGATGTTGCCTCTGGTGTGGTATCAGATGTCTTTCTCTTTTATCTCCAGAGTGTGTATATGTCAGCATCAGCCCTAGAGAGGGAGCAGACTTGATAAACCCTTGAGGACTCTGTGCTCATAGGACAAATATTGCTATGGAGGAGACTTACAGTCACTATCTGCAAACAAAGCAAATTCAAGGGGAAAACCCTTCTGAGCTAACCTTTCTAAAGTAATCCTTTTAAGATGTGTTACTTCTGTTTTACCCAATTTCTTTTTTAAACATATAAGAATGTAGCTATGAGAAAGTTATTTTAGAACAAAAAGAGTGACAACAGGTATTTTCAATGTGTAAGCTACTGCACAAACCTATAGCTCCAGCTGCTGCCAGATTTTCCTGGATTTTCTCAGCCATACGAGTAAGAAAAAACACGAAGGTGAAAGAGCCCTTAAGAAAACATCTTTTACTGCATGAAAGAAAAAACACCAAAACCAAACACACACAAAAAACCCAAACCAAACCAAAAAAAACCCAACAAAATAAACATAAAGGATAGTAATAAAGTTCCTAATTTTCCCAATACCCCCATATGTTTTGAGACCATCCATTTCCCTTTTCAAGGTCAGCCTTGCATAATGTAGCCAATGGGTCAACAGGATGTGTTACTAGTGTGGCACAAATCACTGAGTCACAACATGTGACTGTGTTCAAGCTGTGTATATGTTTTATCTAGATATCGTTAAGGTCTCCTGATTCATCTTTGTGTCTGGCTGTCAAAAAGATTGAGTGTCTTACAGGTTTCAAACAAAAAAATAAACCAAATCTTCTTATTTAGCTAGAACTCACTGCTGTTATTATCTCTTGCCCCCCCCGCCCAAAAAAAAAAAAAAAAAAATCGAAAAAGCAAGTAAATTCTTGCATACTGGAAGACTGGACTCATGCCCCATGTCCAAACAATAAATGAAAACCACAATTAAATCACAAAATTTGTTAAAGATAATAAAAGCAGTGACAAGGAATAAAATGCCTTCCTTGAGGAATAAATTAACAAATAGTCAGATTTTTTTTTTCTTATATATTTATTATTTCTGTTTTTATGATTGACCTTTTTTTTATATGAAAGACTACTATGAATCTGTAAATGAAATATATTTCAGTATATAGAACAAATATGTTAGTTTTATATGCAGTGAAATATTTGTTGAAATTAATTTTAGACTAGCCGTATATCATATCTTTTTAAGACTGGTATTGTCTGGTAATAAAGAAAACAAAAAGATACAGCAATTAATTCTGATTGTGTTAAGCACTACTAGTAGAATATGTGCTACAATAATACTGCATATCATGCGACACTAACTTTCTGAACTCATTTTTCATCAACAAATTGCTGACAAGCACTTAATTTTGCTTACTCAAGAGCAGATATGTCTTTGTCTGTAGAAGTTCATTGACAAGTATTCCCAGGAGACTTCTCTTCAGGGAATATAACGCTGAGACCTAGGAAAAGAGAGCAGTGAGTAATGTGTGTGCTTTGACAAATGTATAACAGGTGCTGATTTCTTGAGAAATGTGAAATTTGTCCCAATGTAGAGCAAAGCCACCCATAATTCAACACATATAAAGGACTTATTTTCTCAAACATTCTGTTTCCTAAATGAACAGATTTTCTCTTTAATAGGTTAATCCTATAAATTATTCAGTTAAGCAAACAATCTCTGTTTCTTCAGGAAGATTCATTAAGATTAATAAACATTTATTAAAGGCAAGCCTAGCAGTTGTTGGGCTTGCCTTGCTCTTTCATTTTTCTGTGTTTTCATTTTCTTCTAAATTTGACAAATATGAATCATTTAGGTGTGTAGTTCCGAAGGTGGGTTGATCTTGAAAGGGGGTTATTTTTTAAATGGAAGCCATGGAAGTTTGGCCATTATTGAGACAATAGCTAAGGAACAAAGTATGGCCCCCTGTTTGTCTATAAATAAAAACAGTGCTTGAAAAGCCTTATACATAATGGATTATTATAGCGGTACATATCTATACAGTAATAAGTGCTGTTGACCTTTCTTCTTGTGCTTGAAGAATGAACTCAGTATGAGAACTGGTTGCCATGGACATGACTTTTGAAACCCAGGCTAGAATTTGCAGACATTTTGTCATGTTCAAAACCTAGAAAGAAAAGTGGGTTTTGGAGTGGAGACATCTGTTTTCCTGTGGTCTTCCTTGAATGTTCCATATGTGGTGAATGTGTGGGCTTGGACCTACCTCCCTGCCACTACAGGTTTTCTTCTGTAGCTATCCTCACCTGGGTACTTGACATGAGGGAAGTGGTTTTAGCTCTTTCTTCTGAGTTCTGAAGTAGATGCAGGATCTTTGGAGGAAGGAACAGTGTAATCTAAATGAAGATGGGATGGGAACCAGATCCTCTTTAGTATGTGGTCGAGTGTGTTGAAGTGGAATGAGGAAAGGTGTGGGTAAAGAAAGGTGTGGGTGAGGAAAGATGTTGGTGAGGAAAGGTGTGGCTGAGGAGGTAGGTTGCAATGGAGCTGATAAGAATCTGAGGAAAGGGTATGAAAGAAGTTCCTAGGAATAGATAGGTTAGGAAAGGACTAGACATTGAGTTGTAGACTGGGTCTCTTTACTCAAGAAAATGAGCAAGCCTGGGTAAAAATTTGAAAGCTGGATGGAAGTAGAAAGGAAGAGATATCAATAAGAAAAGGAAAAGTGGGAACTTGTTAGGTGAAACTTAAACTGAATAAGATGTTCATGCAGTGAGATTGCAACTGCAATCCAGTGAGCTAAAGAAATGTAGGCAACTGAGTGACTGTCCAGCTACCAAGACTGAGCACATGGAAATAGATGGACAAAAATAGAGTAAATACCGGGGGAGGGGAAAAGGTCAAAACAAATGGTCATTTGAGTTAGAGCAAACTGAAATTAGAGAAATCATGAGCCTGATAAGATACTGTAGCACTTATCTACATTTATATTTAATTTCTAGTGTATTTTTCACTGTATTTCTTCAGTTTCCTGTCTCTGATGCCTTTATTTCTTATGCAGTGAGATCTTGCAATTCTATTTTTAGGACAGATTCTGGAGTATACTACTCTGTACACGATGATTGCCTAATAGATCTGACAATGTGAATTGTCAGATGTGATTGGAGTTTTTCTTTTAGAAGTTTGCAGGCAATATAGTACTGTTTTCACAAACCTTAGTTATAAACATAAACAAAGTAGTAGGAGAAATATTTGAAAATAACTCAATTTCTATGTGTTGATCCCACACATACAGGAGCCCCAAACCTTCATTTTGGATTTCAATATTTCCCACTTCATACTTCTCCAGGAAAGACTATTTATCCAGGATGTTCTGCAACTTTTGAAATAAGACATTTAATTCTCTGAAAACCTGGTGAGCCACTCCAGCAGAAGAACCTGGCTGTCTTCAAATTAAAAGGTTTTATGAATTGTTTCTCAGTGAAATTGACAGAATATTAAATCCAAATCTAGCCACCTGAACTCCCCTTCCTGTATGCGTTACTTGAGAATTTTGCTTTTCAATTTAATGAATTACAAATAAAGAAAACACTATGCAGTATTTTATTAAAAAAACTTACTAGAAGCCGCTCAAAATATATAAGATCAAGAGCATTTGATGTGCAAGTGCAACATCAAGGGTTGTATTTGGGAGACTGAGAAAATCAGTATCTTTCTCTTCAAAGCTAGGAATAAAACTGACTGTATCTGAATCTCTGATGTGATAAAATAATCTTACAAAAACTGCTGATAAAACAATGTCTCTGGGACTAATGCTTATCCACAGAAAAAAAAAAAAAAAAAAATACTGCTGCTACTTTATGTTGTGGTTTCACAGCACCTATCTACTGTGGGCACTCCTTGATCCTTCACTGGTAATCTACAAGAGAAACTCCACAGTTGTTTTCCTCTCAGATTGCCTTCTAGCTAGCAGCAGGTGGGTCTAGACCTCCACAGAAGGTGTAGCTAGGCCACCTATGGCAGCCTAGGTATTGTAGGACTATCCATGAGGCTACAGGCTCACACCTTGCTGAAGACTCACATGAAAACCAGGATAATTTCCTTTTTTTTTTCTTTTCCCTAATTTTGTGGGGGTTTAATCCTACAGTTTTCAAATTTTAGTTGTATTAACATAATTAAGAACCAGAAATTAAACCTGAAAGATTAAGAAATGTCAGAATTACATCTGATTAAGTAACATTCTTTTGACCCTATGGGGCACTTGTGATATGACTTAGTCTTTAATTACATGATTGCATACTATTTTTCTGCAGTAACCCTACCTTCTTAGTTAATAGGTCAGTCCTGTTCTAAAAATGGTCCAGGCTTGTGTAGTTAAAGATGCTGATACACTTACATGTGGAACCACAGTTTCTCATACTTTAGTTCTCCACATCTAAATTGAGTATAATAACACCTTGGTGTCTCACTGGTATGTTGTGAAAATAACTTAATTGGTGTTTGTGCATCACTTGGTGACTACAGCAAGCTACAGGAAAGCCCAGGAGGAAAATAATAATTTTGTATCTAGGGAAGGCCTTGAGTCATGTGTATTATACAGGGTGTGGGCCACATTTTGGGCAATGAATAATAAACAAGATGTGGAAAAAGAACAGATTAGCAGCATTCACATGTTGGCAGCATCTGATTTTGGCAGGTAAGCGGATCCAGGCTCATCTACTTGGAAGGTAGAGAAGAGAAAAGAACAGGAGGACAAGAAATAAACCAGTTCAGTCTGTGCACTGAAAAAGGTGTGCTTTTTTTTTTCCTTATAATTAAAAAGAAAAAAAGAAAAAAAAAAAAAAAAAAAAAAAAAAAAAAAAAAAAAGGAAAAAAAAAAAAAACCCCTCCCCTTACTAAAAAACGAAAAAAAAAAACCAAAGGAATCGAAAATT
>JANIJG010004086.1:93317-104524 GCA_024611175.1 Megaceryle torquata | reverse complement strand
CTCTTGACCATGAACCATTTAGGATTTATGAATGTACAACAGAACATCTTCTTCAAAGTTATGGTTTATGTTTTGTTGTCTTGGGGTGTGTTTTTGTTTTTGTTTTTGTTTTTTTTTTAACGGTTTCTGCAAGTTTATTATTACAAACACCAAAGGGTGTCTGATAATATCTCAAGGCTAGAATTAAGCTGGCCAAAGCTGATTCTTTCCTTGACTATATCCTGTGATCAAATGATGCAGCTCCGCATGCTGAAAGATGCCGCTTGGTTTCTTCAGTTTTTGTCGTTTATGTGGTAACATAAGGAGATTTGGCTCATACAGGAGTTCCATGCTCTGTCTAATTGGATTATTTTCAGGAAATATTGTTCCCTGTGGGAGGCATATAATGTATTTGATTTAAAAATGAGCATGCCTGCTATACACACGTGTGAGCTGCTGTGGGTTCAGCTTAAACTGTAGAGCACAGCTGGCACTAGAGAGGGAACCCGGGGACCTTTTCTTTTTTTTTCTCACAGAAAGGCTGATCATACTGCTAACAGCTGGAAGCTGTGAGGGGCTTTATTGAAGTAGAGCTACAAGAGCTACCTTCTGTTTCCAGACACACAAAACAGGGCCTGTGAAGAGACCTGTCAAATAGTATCAGTTCTCTCTCTTGTTTAAGCTTGACTTTCTTCTGTATGCAAGAAAAGAATGCAATAAACAGTATTGAGAAATAGGAATTTAGGTGACTAGTGTTTGTGCTTTTACTGGCATTCAAACACAAATGTATATGACTCATTTTCATACCTTCTTCATAAATAGAGGTTATGATAGCAGTGGCAGGGCAATTTTAGTACATTTTCCTTATGTGTGTCACTTTGTAAAGTGCTCTAGGAATTTTTTTCAGAATAAACATATATGTATTTGTGACACAACTAATATAGTTAAAAAATTAGAAAAATATTGAATATCCAGGTTTGAGTCTAGAAAAAAAAAATAATTTCTTACTCATGTAGTAATTGAGCTCTAAATTATCTGCCTAGACCATATCTAAGGTTATAAGATGAAGAAGCAATATATAATTTAGTAAGAACTTAAGGGCTTCAGGAAAAGAAAGTCACAAAATCAAACAATTTCTTGTTTTGTTTTGGCTTGTCTTTTTTTTTTTTGGTTGATGTTAAAATTGATGAGAAGAATTAAACTAATTTAATTAATAAATTACTATAGCACTTGGAAATCAATAGAAGGTGGTTGATAAAAGTACATCTCTCAAGCCAATCAAGGTGAAAAGAGAATCAAAATGTATAAACACTTTTACTGATGGAAGAGAGAAAAGGAAGCAGATACCTTCCAAGCAGCAAAAGAATAAGATCCTTAATGAACTGAATACTACCTTTGGATCTCACCTGTACTGACACATATGGCAAAACTTTTGATGTGGAAATGATCCAGTTAATTAATTTACCCTGTTATATTATTCTTAAAGAGAGTGTAATTCTATGCTTTATCTAAATAAGTACATATACATAGACAAACCTGTTAATTATATGGTTGTGTTTTAATTAATATATCACATGAAGGTTATAACAGCCACTTTCTATTTTCTGCACTATCAAAATGACAACTATAAAGAATTTTGTCAAATATTATCTCTGTTTGCAGTGACAGATGGTGACAGCTAGAACTATAAGGAATGCCTAAATTGCATAGCACAAGCCTGTATGAATAACAGAGTCAAATTTCCAAGCTTCATGGGTCTCATCTGATCTGATAAAGCTTGGCATGAACAGAGATAATATAACCTCTATGTGTCTGATCAGCTGTCTCTCAGGGATGCCAGGCTTTAGTTGTCTGCCACCTGTAGGTAGTGTCCGAGGGGGATGTGAACAAATTGTACCTCAGGACCATTCTGTTGACCTGCTTGATTAATGAAGCTGCAAAAACATCACTGAGGGACAAGCCTACTACCTACCTGCAAAAGAAAAAAGGCATTTGGTAGGATGAAAGAATATGAAGTTCAAGTACTTCAAATTTATAGTGAAGAGTTTCAATTCCTTCTGAGGCAGAAGGCTTCTCACTTTCATCAGTAGTGCTGAACCATCCAAAAAATCCAAACAATTAAGTTAATCCACTTCTTACCTCTTGTCCTACTGCTACACACCTCTAAGAATAAATGAGTATTTAGGCCACAATAATGTTTAAGCTACAAGGCTGTTATTCAAAATAAGAATCTAAGCCTACATCAGGTTTAGATGAAATGATACTTAGTCTTAAGTATGTTTGGGTCAATTTAATTTTACACAGAAAGCTTAATTTTTTTAAAATTTATTTTTTCCCCACAAGTGCTTGAAAGGGATTTATAGCTGATCATACAAATTTCTGTAAGCACAACAGTTCCTATTATTTCTTTAATATTACTTCTATTATTTTATATACTATTTTACTGCTATCTGCATATTAGTTTCTTATTTTTAAAGTATATAGTTAAATTTAATTTGAAATATGTCTATTTTAACAGACATAACTGTTTTGAATTATGTCAAGGTTTTTTTTGTGTGAAATATTTTTTATTTTCCTATTTTAGTCGCAATTAAACTATTTAATTTAAAAATGTTTCTATTAGATCACTTCTTTAAAGTGGATAACTTTGAAGAGATCCTAGGGTTAGAAGGCATTTCTGGAGGTCCCCGTTCCCACTCCCAGCTCAGAGCAGGGTCTGCTGGAACAGGTTTTTCAGGGCTGTGTCCAGTCAGGGTTTGAGTCCAGTCACAAAAATGGAGACTCAACAATCTTCTTGGCCAACCTAGACCAGTGTTTGACCACTCTTACCACTCTTATAGGGACTTCCTACTATCTGAAAGGATTTTCTCTTATTTCAGTTTGTTCCCACTGTCTCTAATAAAGGCATGCACTTATTATTTACTGTTAAATAAATATAACCTGAAATATTACAGGTTCTTTCAATATATAGATTTAGATTATTGGTTTTCCCTCTGATAATCATGTGAAAGAGCTGGTACCAACTGGAAGTCTACCATAACTTGTGGACTGATTTCTGCAAATTGGCCTGTAAGATACTTGTGTTCTATCCATCATTAATAATGCAATTTACTGGTCTTAATGAAATTTTATTTCCTTGCACACCTTCTTAAATTTACCAGAAAGCATCTTGCATGTCTCTTTGTGGTAGGATAGACTGCCTATAGTAACTAAATGAAAAGAAGTTGCAGTAGGTTCATGCAAAAGACTGAAAAATTGCTGTTTGTTCAGTCCTGAGCCATGGGAAAGAGCTAAAATTCAGTGTTTGTTATTTTAGAGGGCTATAGATGGGAAAAAAAAGATAAAACCTTTTCATTAATACTCATGAAACTGTTTTAGGAAGTTGTTCAGTAGCACAGAAACATATATATCTGATATGTTTCTTTTTTCCATAAGGTGAAGTCAGAATTTCACTTAAATATCATTGAATTTAAAACAAGGCATGTACTTATCTGAATATCAAAGCTGAAGCGCCTTGATGTACCAGCTTTTGACTATATATACAAAAAAATACTTAGCTAGAATGTGGGTGAACTCAGATCTGGTCTATATAATATGGAACCTTTTCTCACTTCTTGTAGGTATTTTCTTTCACTGAAAAGAAAAGCTTCCAAGAAAAGTATGCAGAAAGAATAAACCTAATTATGCCAATTCAGCAGAGGATTTTTGCAACTGTACAAAAGGAACTGATTTTTTGATGCTCAGTATTCAGCTAAAATTGAAGAAAAATCTGTTATACAGTGCAGATTATGAAATTCCTAAATTATTCCAAATTTAAAAAACATTAAGTTCAAGATATATTTCAAGTGTATGATTTCTTATTTTAGACAAAATCCCTGATTACTCAGCTTCATCTATTGCAAACTAACTGCCAAATTAAAAAAAAAAAAAAAAAAAAAAAACCAAAAAAACCCCCCAAAAAAAACCCACCCCAAAAAAAAACAACAAAAAAAGTCATTGACGTCAGTGATCTTACTTTTCTCAGCAAAACCTAACTTCTGCAGCTTTTTGGAAAGGTTGAGTTTATAAAATGATTTTTTTGTAGTAGCCAGCAATGCTCTATTATCCTAGTTCTAGTAATTTCTTTCATATTAATGTATGGCTGTATTCCATGTCATGAGCCAAAAGATCAGTTTGCCAGATCTGTACAAATGCTTATTCAAAACTCATTCCAAAACCAGAAAAAGTCCACGGTACAATTTTCTTGCAAAACTCTTTTTGCATTGGTAAAATTTTAAATTTTACTTTAAAACACCTTGATTTCATAAATAATTTTGTTTTGAAACTGAATGTGTCCTCTTTTATCCAAGAGACAAAAATCTGTTTTAATTTTAAATTGATCATTTCCTTTATTCTGGATGTATTTATAAGTTTTATGTTTAGAAGAGGAAGAGGCATTTAGAGGGGCAGAGGTAAAGTCCTATGACTCCCTGTTGTTGTGTGGAGAAACACTGAACACTGAGCTTGCGAGAAGCAATAAAAATTTAAGCTAATTTTGTACATATGCTGCATTATATTTAGAAAGTAATTCTCTAATGTGGTGCCAGAACATGCTTGGTAAAAAGTCTTAATGCACAGCAAGGGTTAGCTGTCTAATGAGGTATGAGACAATTGTATTAATCAACTATGTCTTTTCTTACTCTCTCAAGGTAAATAGCTGCACATTGGTTATGCCTGATTTTTATTAGGTATGCCAAACTTAACTGCAAGTTAGAGTTCAGGAAGCTCCTAGAGACATCTGTCTAATATTTGTTTTGCTACAGCTGCTGTTCAATTTCTCTAGGTAGAGCTGTGGTACTAGGTGTCTTCCCTTGCTTTTTTTTTAATTACAAGATTATGACAGTTAAAGTTAGCTTTTCTTCATCTAAAATTACCTTGAAACCATTCTGACGTCATGTTTTTCCTGTATATATCCCAATTCTGACACAGATAATAGGCATCCAGAAACAATCTGAAACACCACCCAAAACTATTGGTTTGTAATGTTTTTTCAAAAAAAATATTTGGTGGGGAGAGGAATACAGAGGTGGATTCTGTGAGAAGCTGTTAGAAGCTCCCCTTATATCCAATAGAGTGCAGTGCCAGCTCCAAGATGGAGCTACCACTGGCAAAGGCCAAACCATAAGTGATAGTAGTGGCTCTGTGAGAACATATTTAAGAAGGGGAGAAAGTTGCACAAAGGCAACTGTATCCAGAGAGAGAAGGAAGAATATGAGAGAAACAACCCTGCATATATCAAGGTCAATGAAGGAGGGAGAGGAGGTGTTCTGGGTGGCAGAGCAGACATTCCTCTGCAGCCCATGCTGAAGACCACGGTAAGGCAGGCTGCACTCCTGCAGCTCATGAATGTTAATGGTGGTGGAGCGGCTATCCACCTGCAGCCCATGGAGAACCCCATGAAAAAGCATGTGGATGCACACAAAAGAGGCAGGACTTGTGAACTCATGGAGAGAGAAAGGAGCTCATGCTGGAGCAAGTTTGCTTACAGGACATGTGACCTTGTGGGGGACCCATGCTGGAAGTCTGCTTCTGAAGGACTACACCCCATGGAAGGGACCTTTGGTTGTACAAAGTTTAATGTTAATGCTGTATATTCCGATGCTGTTTTCACTGGCACATTGTTTATTTGCTACTTGTTCATATATTATTTTCTTCCTTTTACAAATCACTGTTGTAGATATGATTTTTGCTTGTTGATACTGAGCCCAGTAGTCCCACAGCATGTTTGCTGACTGTGAGATGAAGGGAGAAACATGCATCTGTGTGAAGCATATAGGGGTGCTTTTGTATCACGCTGCTTTTCAGTATGTACTGGTTTATTCTACTCATTTCCTTGCAGTAGTCTACTTCTCATGAGCAGTGCATAGATTACCACCTTCATAAAATACTCAAGGTAGCTTGCCAGCAGAAAGCTTCTTATTTAAATGTAGCAGTAATTATTATTTTTCTCATGATGTAGACAATGCAATGAGCATATGTGGAACTGCACAAACTGCCACAATACAGATGCTCCTGTGACCTCCTTAGCTGCCTAAAGAAACAAGGTGTTTGAGAAACAGAAGTGAGAGATTTTTAGTCATTTGACCTCAATGGGAACATGTACAATTAAGCTCAAGCAGCTAGAAAGGAACTGCACTGCAGAAAGCCCCATCAGACAATAACACAACCTTTATTTCAGCAGCAGCATTAACAACAATAGGAGCCAGCTGTCTAAAACCTCCCTCTGTTCAGCTCATCCTGGATGTTTTCTGAAGTGGGATTTGCAGAATGCTACATTCAGAGAAAATATAAGTTTAGAGGGATTTTGTTGCTATCAGATTTAAACCAGAGCTGATGTGGTATGCTTTTCTGTCTTCAGAAAAGCTTCCAGCTGACAGCTAATACGGGTATCCATGGTCAGATATGACAATGTTAACGTATCTACAGTGTAAAGAGAGATAATACCTTGCTTATGTTTTAGACACATTTGTGTGTGACAAGTATTATCTAGGAGTTGCAGAATATGATGCCAGCAAGTAAGTCAATAGGCTACAAAAAAGTGAAGGTGAAAACAGGATGAATTTTCATCTTGATTGAACAGTAGGTCCCATTAGAGAGCTCAGGGAATGATATTTAAAGCATCAACTTTGGTTTAAGTTCCTAAATTAAGACAGTAAGCCTACAGTTTCCTCCAAATGGAGGAGAGAAGCCAAAATGATGTCTGTCTTTATTTATTTATTTATTTTCCCCTGTTCAGGTACCTATTCTGGTCATTTAATCTGATGTCTCCATTAACACTGTAGCTTGGGACGGCAGAGTGCTTTTGAAATAAATTTCCTCATCAGTCCTGCTTGCCATGCTTTTGCAGAAAGGAGAGCCTTTGGTTTCAGCTGAGACTGCCCAAAAGATGGGGTCTAGGAATGCTCCAGCTGACAGAAGGTATTTAGTCTACAGAGCACACTGGAAATGATCTGAAGTAAAGTCTCCAAACTTCAGGTGGTATGGACACTTTCACCCTTCTGATTAGTTCTTACTATGCTGCCATGCTTGCTGTGGCAGACACAGATTAAGATAGATGCCTAATGTTAGTCACTGTAAATACCCCCAACACCATTTGCCCACACAGTAGCATGGAAATCTTCACTACTGCCAGAAGTGAACCCATGTGGCTAAGACTCAGTTTAGAGAGTTCTGAAATTATCCTGTAATCAGATCTCAGTGAGAGCTACTTCATGATTACTGTTTTCCTGAGAGTCTGTGAGAGAATGTATTAATCAATTTCTGCTTAAACAATTTCTCTGAAGCACTAGCATGATCTTTACAATTGTCAGACTCTCTTGATCTTGGTGTTGTCCACAAACAGCTAAAAATCCTTCTTGAAGTACTTTGCAGAGCATTGCCTGTAGCCAGTACACCCTTCCAAATGTGGAGTTGCAACCAAACCTGTTATGTTGGTTTGCTTAGGTGGTCTGAGACTCACTTATATAATGTGTCCACATTATCATTTATGCTGGCTGCACTTGGCTGTAAATTTAACAGCTGCATATTTTTCCCATGCAGAAAATGCTGATTCATAAAAAAGATTGTGTCAAAGTTCACTGCAAGTCTAGAAAAAAAAAAGTGTAAGTCATTTAAAAAAAAGTGCAAATTAAGAAAAATCTGGTTCTTGTTGAATGCCAAAATAAATAGATTTTCCTTACTGCAGGATTATTACTAGTAGATAAAGCACTACATGACAAAATGAATAGTTTTATCTGTAAACTTGTTCAGATCTTGGATCTTATCCTGCCTATGTCTCATTTTCATATAATGATGTAAAGTGGTGTTTTTTTATCACAATGTGAGAGAAAAGAAAAGATATCTCTCTTCAAAGTAAGTGCAAAGGTTGCCATTTTTATTTCACTCATACAATTAAGATTAGTATTACAGTGCATAATGAACAGGTTGAGGCAGTTCTGTGAAAAAGCATACAAACAAAATTTGCTCAGAAAATGAGAGCTGGAAGATCTTCAGACTCTTACTCCATAAAATAACAGTTCACCGTCCCTAAGCAGGAAACTGGATCCTCTGTTAAAGCTTTGAGGATGCAAGTTATGAAATAATGACATGGAGCTGCTGAAGCCAGCAGCCTGGCAGAGGTGGGGATGCTGCAGCCCTGTGCCACCAGGTCCAGCCAGCATCAAAAATGAGCATATATTCCCAACAGGCACATACACACACTTCATATACATACACATGTATATATAAGTATATACAGCTGACCACATAGAGCACACAAGGTGGCATTGAGGGTCTTCCCCTGCACCTGGGTCTCATGTCCTGGTCACACAGCACAGGGATCAGCCTCTCACAACATGACAGATACAGTGGGAGGCAATGAAAAAACTGGCTTCCTGTGTAATTATATGTGTGAGATGAAGTTATATTTGCAGCATGAATCTAAGCAGGTGAGAAACACAAAGACATAAACAGGAAATGAGAAGTGTGCTTGTCCCTGGGTGAGAGCTGAGACCTGGCTGAAACAGAAATATCATCTGGGAAGACCTATGTAGAACTGAATGTATATAGCATATTTTTTTCTGGTCACTGCTAAAATACAGCTAGCAATGTTTTGTTTAGTTTAGTTTAGTTTAGTTTAGTTTTGTTTTGTTTTTCCCCCTGAAGATTTATATTCACTGCTCGAATATGGATACAAATATCTGCATTTTTTCTATGGCTCTGAACTGAACTCTAATTTTAAACTTTCAGCCAATATACCTCTGGGGTATATTCCTTGCTTGGAGAGGTTGGAGAGGCAATCCAATTCATTACTAAGGCTCATCCCAGGTGCAGGCTGTTGCCCACTTACCTTACTAGCACTGAACAGTGCACAGATCAACAGAGCTGGCAATGTTGTAGTTCTGAGGGAGACTGAAAGACTATGGATGTGCCCCTTGTTGAAGTTAGATTCCTTCTTAAAAGAACCTTGGTTGAATTTCCTTCCTCTGCATTAGAGCAGACGTGCCATCAAACGTAATCCACTTCTCTTTCTCTATTGTTCCAAGGCATAGAAGGACCAGCAAGTAACTCACCAAAGACTTCATGTTCCAACAGGGTACATCAGAAAACAGGGTGCTATCGAAAACCTAATTCTGTCCACCATTGGGAACTTTTTAATCTCATGTCTTATAAACACACAATTTATTTTTGTCACTTTATTTTGGTTTTACTTTTCAGTTTTCAATTGTACTTACCCTGTTATGACTGACCTGAGATGTATATGTGTGTATTGGGGGTTGGACTAAATGATCCTTAAGGGTATCGTTGAAGCGAAGATATTCTATGATTACATATATAAAAATACTTGCTTTTTTGAGACTGCATCTTTGAGAGGTGGTTATGTTTACAGGTGCATGATGGTCAGAAATTTTATTTCAAAGACTCTCATGTAGCTGTTTCTGAACATTCATATAGATTTTTTGTCCAGGTTAATGTTAAAATGTCATACTGACATCACAAGATCTGACAACGTTGACATGAATAAAAATGTCAGCATATGTGATGGTGGGAGTTTGTAAAACTAAGTTGCTGCTTTGACTGGTAATTGAGGATCTTCTGGAGCCCTCAGTTTAATAACAAGCTTTTATTTTCCACAAGTAAACCAAGTTATTTTATAAAAATGCTCTAGTCATTAGGCTTCTTTTTACCTAGTAGTTAAAATATCCCCAACATTTCAAGTTGAGGTTCTTAAAAGTAGCCAAAAAATAACCATTCAGAAATCTTGGCCATAATTCATAAACACTGATTTGCAGTGAACTTAATATGCTTTTTACATTTTGTAAAGTTTATTTTAAATTTGAGAAATTCTCCCTAAGACTAATTTTTCTGATATCATGCTTGAAAAGTAAATACAATAAAGATTAAATCTTAATTGAAACAAATTATTGTAAGACTTGGTCCTTTAGGTGCAACAAAATTTAGAGATTTTTAAACAAGAATGCTAATTAATTGCTAAGTGTTGTGGTTGTTTTGAACTTTGACCATTATTCTTCTGTTATTATTTGATCATATTGAGTGGTCCTTCAAACAGCCTTCGTACTGAATGGCCAAATGATAACTGGATTTTGTGACACTCCTGGGGATGAAAAGCCTTCTCAACCTGAAGTAGGAGACTGGATGTCATTACAGTGAGTGTGCACAGACACAGTTTAAAATTTTAAACAGTGGTGTTTGTTTGAAAATAACCACAATCACAGTATTTGGGAGCTCTGTATCTGGAGAGAAGAAATCCACCTCCCTCAGATCTATAGCGCACACTGTGCAAGAAACTGACCTGGGTAATAGCAGTGACCTCCTTGTTTTTAAAGTCTAGTGATCCAATTGATCATTCATTCTCTATTCCTTTGCTACTTATATCCACTCTTTTGTCTGTCTTACTCTATTTTACAACTCTTTCTAAATTAATTTTCCCCTGCCTGTATGGTCTGTCTTGTTTCTGTTACTCTGCAGTTTGATCAACATTACTCAATGACCCAAATAATTGGTATGTTTGTGTCTGGGTCTCGGTTTTGTTGTTTTTGTTTTTGTTTTGTTTTTTTTTAATCTAACACTGCTATTCACAGGCTTATCGAAGAGAGGTCAGAACAGCACATCTGCTTATTCATGAACCTGGTCAAGCAACATTTAGTCAGTTTAAATATTTACATACCTAGAGATGGGTGTTATTGGAACAAGAAACAAACAAACAAACAACCAAACAAAATAAAAACAAAAACACCCCCCCCCCAAAAAAAACAAAACACCAAAAAAACCCAAAAAAACCACCAAACCAAACAAACAAACCACAACAAACAAAAACCCAGCTAGGCAGTCTCTATCATCAAATCACATATAAATCTATAAATCTTTGAAATGCTGAGAAGCCCTAAAGGACTCCATGCAAGGGAAGCCAGTTTCAATAATATTTATGGTGTTTTTAATCACATTGTAATTGTCTTTGATAGTGTTGATAAAACCTATTAATTGGACCAATATAATGTATCACAGGTATCACAGGTTTTCAGGGGTTGGAAGGGACCTTGGAGATCTTCGAGTCCAACCCCTCTGCCAGAGCAGGATCATACAATCTAGCACAGGTCACACAGGAATGCAGAAAGGCGGGTTTTGAAAATCTCCAGAGAAGGAGACTCCACAACCTCTCTGGGGAGCCTGTTCCAGTGCTCTGTGACCCT
>JANIJG010004086.1:81518-93217 GCA_024611175.1 Megaceryle torquata | reverse complement strand
GAAGTTCCTCCTCATGTTAAGGTGGAACCTCTTGTGCTCCAGCTTATATCCATTCCCCCTTGTCCTATCACAGGGCAAGGAGGAATGGATATAAGCTATAAGATATCTAGATATAATTCTTTGTTCAGCTTTGGCACTCAGGTTTGGTATTCAGGTTCAGCTTTGGTATTCATGTACTCACAACACAGAAGCAGAAGAATGGCCAAAGGAACCACTTTCATTAAGTATAATCTGAAGTTTGGTTGGTTTGCGGTTTTTTGTTTTGTTTGGTTTTTTTCCTCTTTTTCCTCTGCATCGGGAAATAGAAGGGGGGAAATAGAACATTAGAGGGAGCTGTTGCACAAAGGAAAAAAAAGAACAGCAGTATTTCGGAAACCTTTCATTTTGTGAAGCCAAAATAATAATAAATACAATGCAGAAGAAAAAGAGAGGGAAGTAAGCATATAGGAAAGAAGCCATGACAGTTATAAAAGGAAATACAATTATGTTCCGTGGTTTGATGAAAATGTCCCATAATGCTGATCTTTGGGATGGTATGGCAGGTCTGCTGTGCTACAGACACTGCTTAAAAATGTCAGCAGAACAGTCACCCTGCAGTCACTCGAGTCCTCGACCTAATTAATTTTGCTTGGCTTGTCAGAGCATCCTTCAGGTTCATTCATTACTTCTAAGAATACAGCTTGTGCTGTTCTTCGTGCTGGGGAGAAAGTGTGAGAGGGAACGGCTGAGGGAGATGGTGTGGTCTGGGCAGCTCGTTCTGGGCAATCAACATTCAAAAGCAGAATGGTGTCACCTGGCAGACGTTTATTGACCTTATATTTTCTGTGGCTTGCTCTCGCTGTGTATCCTACTACCCTGGGCAGTGAGTCTGGTTTCAAAAGATACACCCACTGATGAAGAAGGAGTAGCTCCCACTTTTTGGAGGAACTAGACTTTACTACCATTTACTAAAACAGCATGAAATTGCTTCTTACTTTCCCTTTTATGCATGTAAAATGCAAAGCTCTCGGATTTCTTCCCTTGCAAAAACAACCTTTTTTGTTGTTGTTGTTTTCCTCCCTTCATCCATGTGAAGAATTCACACTGTAAAAATGGGACAATTTTGGGCTGGACCTGACTGTTTTCCACATCTGTAGAATATTAATACAAAAGGGACTAAGTAAACAATTAAGAACCAACATCCTTAGTGGACTCTGCAGTTAGGTTTCAGGGTAGTAAATGAGACACGTTTTAACCCAAGATTCTGTCTGATTTGGTCTCAGCAGATAACAGTAAAGGAAGCCACTCTTGTGTGTTTATGGTTTTGTTTTTTATTTCCTTCAAAACCACTAATTTAGGCAGCATAGTAGGGACAGGGACTCATTATTTTTTTCTGTTTCAGGATGTTATCTCCAGGAAAACCAAGAGAACACATTTGATATGTTGAGATGAATTCAATATCACCCTTTTGGTGAATGGTTCAGTATGCAATAATTTTCTAATTTTTCTGTAAACTGTTCAGAATATCAGGCTGGTGTGAACTTCAGAGATTTTTTTTTTTTTTAATTGTGGTTTATCAATATTTTAATATATTCAAACAAGAGCTCAATATTTTAGAATTTACTTAGGTTGTGAAATATACTTTTTTTTATCAAGCCCCTTCTTTTGATGTAAATTTACTTTTCAGTTATCTTGGAGATAGTAAGTCCACACACTCATTTTAAAACAGGAGAAGCTGTAGAACTGGGATTCCTTACTATTAGTATTACAATCCTGACAAACTTCAAGATACACTGAACCTTAGAAACAGTAACAGAAAATTCTGTTCCCTCAAGACTACAGCTTGAAGGCCTACACACATACATTTGAAGACAGAAAATAAGGTGGAGAACAGTGTTTCTACCCCTACATCACAGTGACTAGTGATTCCATTCTGTCAGTTCTGGGTATGCTTCTCTGATATTTAGAGGCTTTCGAAATGAATTTCAGATAAGAAAGTTATTTATTTATTTATTTATGAAAATAAATCAGTTCTTCCCATTTAGGTGGCAGAACATAAAGTGTCCCTCAATCTGTAAATCCCTCTATTTTGAATTCTCTCACAGCTTTAATCTTTCTGCACATGGTAAGCAGATTGCTTAATTTTATATTCTCTCTGTGAAAGTGTATCAGGAGTTTCATTTACCATACTGCTGAATACATCAAAGAAACTTATTCAAACAAAATTAAAAATTATTTCAAAACTAGAATGTTTAAGTATGCCTTTATTCAAAGAGTGACTCAGATCAATACATCTGATAAAGATATAACATTGTCCTAAATTTGTATTTATTTGTGATTTTTTAACCTTGCTTGAATCACAATTTCTATTCAATGCAGTGGATTAAAGATTTTTTTTTTTTTGTATTTAAGTATAGTCAAGTTAAATTAGAACTTGGATCTTTCTATTATGGATACTATCTTTCTTGAAACATAATGGTATTCTATACTATTCACTTCCAGAATCTGAATTCTTCTACAGATCAGGAAAAAAAAAAAAAAAAAGGAGTAATGCAAAACCATAATGACAGATAAGCATATTTTTGTGTATTCAATAGTATTAAAATATTGGGAGCTTTGTATTCAAGTGATGAACCCTCTGGTACGATACTTAAGCCTATGGCAAATTTAGTATTAAAATATTGATAACAAACTGGAAGCTCTGTGTGTTACTTTGAAGTAAGAGCCTCTGCTGGTCCTTACCACCTTTGTGTTCTAGTATTTAATACAGTGCCTGAGATATACATGAGAATATCATTATGTGTGTGGAAGAGATGTCTTTCATTTCATTGGTTTTATTTCTTGCACATTGGTTAGAGACTCCATTGCCAAGCATGGATTGTTCAAACAGCAATTAGGAAATATGAAATTAATGAAGTCTTGATTATTTATTAGCCCTAGCCTGCCACATCTACTAGAAGTATGAAAGTAAGATATTGCAGATAGAATGGAAAAACTTCAGCCTCATCGACAGTAGTCTGGGGAAACAGCTCTGTCCTCACCCTTAGGCAAAGGGTAACTGAAATTGAGCTCATGGAGCTCAGCACTTCTGGAAATAAATTTTGCTAATATCTGGAGCTGCAGTCAGCAGTGATTCTCTGAAGTAGGAATCCTACCTTGATCTTTTTTGTTTTATCCCCTTTGAAATCCCTTTTGAGAACTCATAATGGACAAAAACTAAAACCCTTGCAACCAAGTGTGAGCTTTAGAAGTATCTCTGGAAGAATGAGGTGAATTGTTTGGGGAATAGAAAAACTTGGGGAGACTGAAGGATTGTTCTATTATATTCATGTTATCATATCATGTTCATATTTTTCTATCAGATGAAGAAGCAGACTGAGTGAAAAGGGTTTCTAAGGATGCTAAATTTCAAAATGCAAAAGATGTTCATAGAGCCTTTCCTTTACAACTGATCTAGTCCCACCTTTCTTACAGGGATATAGATGTGCCCACTTACAGTTGTGTATGTGACATGCAAATTATTATTGCCTAATGGCTTTGAGCATATGTCAAAGAATCACAGAATGTTAAGGTTTGGAAGGGACCTTGAAAGATCATCTAGTCCAACTCCCCTGTCAGAGCAGGATCACCTAGACCAGGTCACACAGGAATGCATCCAGGCAGGTTTTAAATGTCTCCAGAGAAGGAGACTCCATAACCCCTCTGTGCAGCCTGTTGCACTGCTCTGTCACCCTCACTGTGAAAGTTTTTCCATAAATTTCTTTGGAATCTCCTATGCTCCGCACCCATTGCCCCCTTGTCCTATCATTGGACATTGCTGAGAAGAGCCTGGCTCCATCCTCCTGACACTTGCCCTTTATATATTTATAAACATTAATGAGGTCACCCCTCAGTTTCCTCTTCAAGCTAAAGAGATCCAGCTCCCTCAGCCTTTCCTCAGAAGGGAGATGTTCCACTCCCTTAATCATCTTTGTGGCTCTTCACTGGACTCTCTCAAGGAGTTCCCTGTCCTTGAACTGAGGGGCCCAGAACTGGACACAATATTCCAGATGTGGCCTCACCAGGAGAGAGTAAAGGGGTAGAAGACTTCTCTCGACCTACTAGCCATCCCCCTTCTAATATACCCCAGGATGCCATTGACCTTCTTGGCCACAAGGGCACATTGCTGGCTCATGGTCATCCTGCTGTCCACAAGGACCCCCAGGTCCCTTTCCCCTGTGCTACACTCTAACAGGTCAGTCCCCAACCTGTACTGGTACTTCAGGTTATTCCTCTCTAGATGCAAGACTCTACACTTGCCCTTGTTATACTTCATTAGTTTTCTCCCCATCCAACTCTCCAGCCTGTCTAGGTCTCTTTGAGCCTTTCTGGTGTGTCAGCCACTCCTCCCAGCTTTGTGTCATCAGCAAACTTGCTGACAGTACACTCTGCTCCCTCACCCAAGTCACTGATGAATATGTTGAATAGTACTGGTCCCAGTACTGACCCCTGAGGGACTCCACTAGATACAGGCCTTCCAACTAGACCCTACCCCATTGACCACAACTGACTTCTTTCCTTCAACCAGTTAACAATACACCTCACTACCTGATTGTCCACACCACACTTTCTCAGTTTAGCTGTGAGGATGCTGTGGGAGATGGTGTCAAATGCTTTACTGAAATCCAGATAAACCACATCCACTGCACTACCATCATCTATCCACCTGGTTATATCTTCATAGAAGGCTACCATGCTGGTCAAGCATGACTTCCCCTTTGTAAAACCATGTTGATTGCGTCTGATTACCCTCTTATCCTTGATATGCCTGGAGACAGAGCAAAGAATAAGTTGTTCCATCACCTTTCCAGGGATGGAGGTGAGGCTGACTGGTCTGTAGTTACTTGGGTCTTCCTTCTTGCCCTTTTTGAAGACTAGATTAACATTTCCTTTCCTCCAGTCCTCAGGCACCTCTCCTGTTCTTCATGACCTGCTAAAGATGATGGAGAGTGGTCTAGCAATGACTTCCACCAGCTCCCTCAGCACCCACAGGTGAATCCCATCAGGGCCCATGGATTTATGTATGTTCAGATTACTCAACTGATCCTTAACCCAGTCCTCATCAACTAAGCAAAACTCATCTTTTATCCTAAAATCCTCTGGGGCCTCAGGGGTCTGGGGCTCCTGAGGACAGTCATCAGTAGTATAGACAGAGGCAAAGAAGGCATTCAGTAACTCCGCCTTCTCCATATCCTCTGTCACCAGGGCACCCACCTCATACAACAGTGGGCCTACATTGCCTCTAGTGTTATTTGTATCTGCAATGTATTTGAAGAAGCCCTGTCAGAAAATGCTTACTACACAAGGCTAAATACAGGTCAAAGATAGACTCATTTTATAATGACCATGTTGCAGAAGTGCATTTAGGAATTTTGTTGAACAGGTGTAATCAGATAAGATGTTGTTTTCAGGTCTTCATAAATAACTTTGACTAGATAGATGGACTAGAGTTATTACATATATAGCTGAATATAAACCATATGAAATACATTATAATTATGAAATAGTGATCAGAAATATGGATATTTCTACATCCCGAAGCTGTTAGCCTGGCTTGCTGTTCAGGCTTGCCTTTCTTTTTCCAAGAGAAGAAGGTAATGCCTGAAGCTTATTTTAACCTCTTTATTCTGTCTAGAGGGAATATTCTATAGTAATAGATTATCATCCTTCTTGAAATAGGTTATCTCACTTTTTCCATGCAATTGCAGCTGATTTTTCTCAGTTAATGCTCTATCACCCCATTATGTATCTCTCTCTTCAGCTCTCCTGTTTGTAAGTCCTTCTCTTGTATACTTTTTTCTTTAATCCTTTACACAGCTTGTTTTATATGACTTCTGCATATTGCTTCTATGGAAAGGAGGGCCCATTTGAGGTCCACACGGGAAGCTGTAAGGAGAAAAAAGTAGGAAACACATACGCAGTTCTTATAGGAAAAGCTTTCCTTCTGTAACCCAGTTAAGAGTAGGTATGACACAAGGCTTCATCTTGATTGAAGTCAAGATGCACACCCAAGTTCAGTGTGTAAAAGCAGGTCAGGATAATAATTCTTGGATTTGTGTGGGTCTTGAGCTGTCCTGCACAATGAGGTAAGGAGGAGATACTAAACTCAGAGCATGCGCAGTTCTTTCTGTCACCTTTCTGAGGCAAAAGGGTTAAGTTCCTATGAAGGTAAATAAGTGTATTAAATGACAGCAGACCTCTAACTGTATTACTGGCAAGACATTCTCTATGCCAGAAGTTATCTTTATTTTTGTTACTATGACTTTTTGATTCTTCATAACTCATTTGCTTTAGGTAGATCTGGAAGATCTTGATCTTCTATACACAAAGCCCTAAATATGTTAGAATATTGTGAAATCCCCTGACATTTTGGAGTGATGGATCCTTTGAACTAAAATTATGTCATAATGTGCTTGAAACACTGAGAAAAAAATGGCAATGTAAAAAACTTTTGACATTAAGAATTGCCCTAGTACTCTATGGGCTACCTTTGTAGTATTTTTTACTCAGTAACCACTGTCACTACTATTGTAATCAATAATCTAATCAGTAATAATCAATAATCAAAATCAGTTAGGTATTGATTACTCTTGTTGACTACCATGGAATTTTAGATGGTAGTTTTTTGCTGTCTGTTTGAACTAAATAGTAGAAATCAATATCACAAAGTATTAGAACCAGAGAAATAAATGGGGATATACTACTGGAATTTATATAAGAGATGAAATCTTGAACACTGACCAGCAGGTAGAAACATCTACAATAACATTATTATCCATTCATGTCTGCAAGTATGTGAACTAATGCTACATTTTATAAAAGATTTGGCAGTAAATCTCATGATCCCAAACTTTCATTTATGTGATTCGACAGGAAAGACATATTTGAGATAATGAAGTCAAACCTCTTCCAGTTTTGAATTTACTTCAACAGTATGAGCTACTGACATGAAAATCAGTGTTCCAGTCGGAACCCAGTTTTAGGTCTTTTACTCCTTGAATTACTTTGTTGCATATCACTATGGAGGAACCACATTTTATTTGACCTCAGTGGACAGTCTACCACCATATGAAAGCTATTTCAGTGAGGTTCATTTGCCTAAATTGACAAATTAAACTTTAAACTCTGAATCTGAATTGATCACCTTGGAAAAATCCTTACAGATAAAAAGATCCCATTCCTCTGATGGTGGTTATTTGCCTCTGGAGCAGCCAGTCTGGGCACCTTTTCCAAGTGCTGATTTATCTGATCTGCTATAAACATCTGTGTTAGGATAAGAGATCGCACTTCAGAAATTTTTACTGCTGCTCTTTATTGACTGCAAGGTAACTGTAACTGATTATTTTTCAAGGAGATGTATTGTGCCTTAAATATCACCTGCACTGAATCCAGCTAAAGGCTGACTTTTTGAAAGACTATTCTCCAAGTACACTATAGTGCTGGAAAAAATCACCAAATATTTGCCTGTGGACATCATGGGAAATTGGAAAGGTAAAAATGAACGGGGAAGAGTGATTGATTCAGGGTTAATGAGTTACCATGCACTCAGACCATGAAATGTACTTGTGAAGCATGTTAGACTCTGAGGGAAAAGTAATAAAGCGAAATCACAGATCAACTGAGGTCAGACTAAAGAAAAAGAGTAGACCTTTGGTCTCCAGTGAGGTGTTGCCTGAAAGCAGGAATTTATTACATTGTTTCTATCAGCTGATTCATTCCTTTGGGTGATAGTCTGATTCTAAAGTGGCATTTTGAGATTCCTGGTCCTGACTACAGTTATTGCACTCCTATCCCTAAAAAAGGATAACTATATCCTATCAGTTTATGTTTGCCTGATAGGCTTCTAAACCTCCAAAATCTTCCTTGGCTATCTATGTGAAGATCACTGTTCTTGTGGCACTGTAAAAGTGAGACATGTCTCATTGGTAGGCTACCCTGAGATGAGAAGAAATGACTATTACTCAATCTCACAAAATTTTAATCATGCTAATGTATTGCTTTTCAAGGTAAAAAAAAAAAGTTAATTCTTTTCATTTGGGAGCTTATGACTTTAGCTTTTAGGGTGTTCCACAAACAACAGCTTTCTTGATGGATTTTTGGTACCAAGGCCTGTTTCAGCTCTCCAGAGCTCCAGGGTATCACTCCAAAATGTAATTTCAGGCAACACTCTGTGGCTAAACACCATGGCAGGGCAAGTGTTTCAGTGTTATTAGATTTTGTTCTTAAGAAAAAAAAAAAAAAGATAATATACCTTTATTTTTTTTATAATTTTCTTTTCTCACCCATTATCCATTGCAAATAATTGTTTTATTTCCATAAACTGATGCTGTAATTCATAACCTTTCTCACAAATCATTCTCTAGTTATCCACACTAGAGAACAGGGACAGTGTGATATTGTTTCTAAGCCAAATATATACCACTAAATTAGATTATTACAGCACACCATTACTAAATATATGGAGAAAGGAGAGCAACATAACCACTAACTTAGTAGAAAGAATCTTGCAAAAAGGAAATAACCAGGGATAAATATGTGATATGAAAAAAATACCAGGCAGACCAAAAGACTGATCATCCTTCAAAATAACGGCTAACAAATTACTTACATCTAAAATATTACTCCAGAGTAGGACATTGTAAGCTAGTAATGGCAATGGCATTGCGACCTACGGTGAAAATGGCACATCTTTACTACTATTTAATTATTTTAAATTCCAAGAAGCATTGGAAAAACATGTTAATGTGGCTATTTACTAAGGCCTTATGTCTTCTCTGAAGTCAAAATACCTTCCTCATGGAATCTATTGGTGGTGAAAAAAACCTAGCTAAGGAAATACATATTAAGAGATCATTCATGTTGATATGCTTGGTCACATCATAGTCCTGACTAGACTTCACCCAGGAGGCCTTGGTAAAAGCCAGAGTATGACTAAAGGTCAGCAGAAGAGCAAGAAAAAAAATTACAAAATGACACTCAGTTGTCAGGAAATGGAATTGCCCAAGTATGGTCATGCAGTTTTGACCATGTAAAGCTTGTCTATCTAGTGCACGGTTTAATACCATGGATTGCCATATGAAATACTGAGTCTGTGAAGCCATTTCAGTTTCAACAGGAAAAGTCACCAGGGCAAAGCCCCACCATCAGCTATCATTTTTGAAAGGAATAATGTGATGATGCTTCAATGACATCTTGTGCAGCTTATGTGGGCTAAAGAAACACATTTTACAAGTGAAACAGAAAATTCAGTATTAGTCTAATTAAAATATTTTAGAATATAATAAATGTACAAGAAACAGTTATTAGTTCAGTGTCAATGACACTAAAATTCATAGTCTATCTACTGAATGGAGAAAATTCTAGTAACACAATACAGTATCTATCAAACTTTCTTTGATATTCTCACCCTCTCTCTGACTCTGAAGGTTGATGTCTTTGGTCTAGATGAGGGGATTACAAGAAAGTCATCAGTGTCTCAAGTCCCTCAGCTGGAGAAGTCTGATTTTAGAAGTGAGGGATTTCTTCCTCCTCTTTGCTGAGAGGAGTATGATGTTGATTGCTACTTCCTCTTCATGCTGACATCCACTCATGACTGTTTTTAATATATGTTCTGGCACAGTTTATCCCTTGCTTTTTTCTTCATTGGTCTCCAATTCCATGTTATACCCAAATTTACTATATATGGTGTCCATTACATTTATCTCAATCTACTTTTTTCTTTGTTTTCTTTGTCACCCCTGAAACTGGTTTTACCTATCTTCCAAAGATGCATTACTTTAGGGATTAGTAACTGACCACTGGTGATATGATTATAGTCCTTGTGACTCTGCTTGTACTTTGCAGGCCTTTGCTAGCATTGCATGCTTTTACTCCTCTATGCCACATCTTTATTCTAGGGTCATCAGCAGTTCATTCTAAATAGAGTAACTACATGTTATCACCATCTATTACTTTCAGAAATATATCAAAATTATTGTAATAATAGGCATTTCATGTTTCAACTGCACAAAGCTAAACAAAACTAAAAATAATTGGGTGACAGCCACCTTGTCATTAGACAACTGATGTTACAAATAAAACAAGCAAGCTCTGGGCAAGCCTAAGATAAGTTCTGTCTAAGTAAACCTGACAAGACCCATTCCTGAGGCCTCACAGGGCCAGTAAAATGCCTTTAGGCTCTTATTAGCAAAAGCAATACTATGTTTACTGGGCTACATTAAAACTATCCTTTTCTGTTTAGTCTTCCTCAGTTCATAGTAATGATCTCAAATCAAATGCTGAGAATCTTAGCATTGCTACGGGGTTTGCAAGTACCTTTTCTTGCATACGTCATGGGGAAACAAGTCCCAGGGGTATCAATGTCTTTTTTTTCATGGATTTGTGGTTTTCATATTGTATGTTCCTGTCAAATTTTAAGCACACTATTATGCTCAGAAGTATACCTTCAGCATTCTTCTTGTTATCCATTCTTCCACTATGGCAGCATTTCAGAATATATAATAGAACAGAAATATGTTGCATCAGTAGTTATCAAAGTGCAAAAATATCAGCTACTCAGCTGTGTTCCACTTTTGTGTAAAAAAATGCTTCAAGAGATTTCCATCCTCTGTTCCAAAGTTTCTTGCAGTGGATGAAACCAAATTTCCTCTATGTTGATATATATAGGATAAAATGTGAGTTGTATAGCTAGTTTTAAGAGGCTCTAGATCACCCTCACTGGACCTGTTTTTATGATTCCATTAAAATTCAAACAAACAACTAATACCCTGCCTGGATATAAACCCAGGGCAAAACTCAATTGCCCTGACTTAAAAGTTACACTCAGGCTAGGGAATTTAGTGTAATTAAGTCAGATATGAAAGTCTAAAATGAAGAATAGTATTCATCTCACCTGCTTTCCCCAGGAAGTAATGATGGAATGAATGAGTCTCTTCAGTGTCTATCTCTGATGACTGTAGAAGGGGGCTAAATAATTTCCTTGAGGTACACAACCATATCTGATCTAATAAACTGGGGTGCAAGGGAAACTTTAGATAATGAAATATCTATAACCTAAGAATCTAAGTCTATGTTAAATGGGTTGAATGCTACAGCCTAGGAATAACCCTGTAGACTTGTCCTGGTTTGAGTGAGAACAGAACTAATTCTTTTCAGTGATTTTACTTTTCAGTTCAGTTCTTCTAACTAGTTGCACTGTCTGAAGTTAGCAGCCTATTTTCACACAGTGTGTCTGCTGCTGTCAGTGATAACACCCCATGTTTAGAGTTGCTACCAAAGATTAGTATGCAGACCAAAGCCACTGACAGATCTTGTGTACCACACTGGGGGCACAGGAAAGTGAAAGGCTGCACCTGCATGGAGGAACAGACAGGGCAGGTGACCCCAAACTCACCAATGAGGTATTCCAACCCATATATGTCATATTCGGTATAAAGCAGAGGAATCTGGAGGGTCTATAGTGGGTTTGCTAGCTTGCTAGCTTGCTTGCTTGCTTGCTTGCCCTCTCTCTGGGGTCTCCCAGGCTCTTCTCCCCTCTTGGACTGCTTTAACAGCTTTGCTTGGCTTGGCTCAGGTCTTCTTTCAGTTCCTTCCTCAGAGCATTCCAGGAGGACTCTGTCCATTCTGCCTTTGATCCCAATCAGTGTGTTCCTGAATCCGGTACCAGAATCCAGCTCCTGAAC
>JANIJG010004086.1:67631-81418 GCA_024611175.1 Megaceryle torquata | reverse complement strand
CTCCACAGCATCAGTGGTGATGGTGATGTAATTACCATCAGGGGGGTTGGGTTCAATACTGGTTTTGTATATATTTGCACATATTCCACTTTTATTATTATTATTTTAATTTTCATTCAATCTGTTCTAGTTTCCTTTTCTAACCGCTAAGTCTCTCTCCCTTGTTCCCTTTCTCTTCCCCTTTGGGGAGGGAAGGGGGTTAACAGAGAGCATCTGTTATAGTTCTAAGGGGCCGCCCTGACTGTAAACCTTGACAAGACTATTGAAACAAATCTAAATGCACTGATTTAATATGACATTTTGACTCAGAATATGTTTATGTACACAAGTCACATATTTTACACTCAGGAAGGCAGAAAAAAAGACCTATGTCACTAATAATAACATAGCTGTGGTGATTGTTACCTGTATTGTTAAGAGAACTTTCTGTGTATAAGTCTTATGTACTGAAAACTTCTATGCCCATAAATCCTATCATCTGTCTTAATACCATATTTTGACATGTGTCCTGATGTAATCCAGATGTGCTGCAGATATTAAAAAAGGGACGCATGATCATGAGAAAAATTAAGCAAATTGAAGTCTAACTTTGAAAGGCCAGTAATAACAAAAAAGTTTTGATTGAAACAAAGAAAATATTACCATGATGAAACAAGGCCAGTACGTACAGTAGGCAAATAAGATTCTTAGAAGTAGAAATTGTGTTTCTTTGTAGTAAAGTAGAAATACGCTTGTCTTATAAAAGTAAAATTATACTTCATAGAAAGTGATACTACAGTTTGGGCTGTTAAGGCAGGCAGGCAGGTCATTCAAATGTCACAAGACAGAACAAGATGATATATCTTAGATTAGAAGAAAAATGGATCTGAAAGAGTCCAGGCAAAGCAGGAATTTTCTCACTTCCAGAGCACAGTGCCTGGCAATTCCTCCTGGCCATTCAGTGCAGTTGCACTGTCAGGTTTTTGAAGAATATTCACTGTGCCTTTTAATATACTAAGCAGCTGGGTGGGTGTTTGGCTGTTTGTCAAGGTCAACACACCACATTCATTTATTTATGTCAGGGCTGTCAAGTTATTTCATTGTTGTATTATGTTGAATAAAAGAAAATTGTATTTGGCATTTATTCAAGCAGTAAGGAAAGATCATCACAGTAGAAGTTTTTCTGTATACTATTATTCAGTAATCCCTGCTACTGGTTAATCTCACAGAAGATAATCCTGCTAAACAAGTGAGGAAATTTCTTTCTTACTTTTTGTAATCATATATTTGTTTGCTTAGAAAAAAGCACAAAAATTATTTAAGAGTTTACTCAAAAACATCAGTTTACAGGAGGTTACTGCCTGACCTGTTCTTGACCTCCACTGTTGAATGTTTTGCAAATAATTGTGGAGAGTATAGGTAGTACAGCTAATCTTATCTTCGAGGGAAGAGTGCACTAGGATTGTCATTTATTTTGCTTTTTTTTTTTTTTTCTCAGAAAACTTTTCATTTTATATTGAAATAAAAAAGAAAAGAAAAATAAATAATAATATAAGCAGACTATTTCCATAGTCTGCTTATACTGCCACTTGTCCTGGTTTCAAATGGGAGAGAGTTAATTTTCTTCCTACTAGCAGGTATAGTGTTGTTTTGGATATAGAGTAAGAATAATGTTGATAACACACCGATATTTTAGCTCCCCTTGTCCTATCACAATGCACAAGTGAAAAGAGGTTGTCCCTGCCTTCTTTATGCCCAGCCCTTACACATTTATAGACATTAATTAGATCCCCTCTCAGTCTTTTCCTCTGAAGACTAAAAAGCCCCAGATCTCTCATCCTTTCCTCATAAGGCAGGTGTTCCAGCCCCTTATTCATCCTCATAGCCCTTCGTTGGATTCTCTCAAGTAGATCTCCATCCCTCTTGAGCTGGGGAGCCCAGATCTGGATGCAATACTCCAGATGAGGTCTCACTAGGGCAGAGTAGAGGGGGAGAGGACCTCCCTTGATCTGCTGGACATACTCTTCTTAATGAACCCCAGGATACCATCAGTCTTCTTCGCCACAAGGGCACATTGTTTTCCCATGGATAACTTGTTGTCTGTCAGGAGTCCAAGGTCCTTTTCCACAGAGCTACTCTCCAGCAGATCGCCTCCTAACCCATACTGGTGCATTTTATTGTTCCTTCCCAGGTGAAGGACTCTGCACTTTCTCTTGTTAAACCTCATTTCTTGCAGAATGGCCACACAGCCTTCAGGTGAATCAGCCAATCCTTCCACTTTCATGTCATCATCACACTTGATGAGAAGGCACTCTGTTCCATCAAGGTCATGATAAAGATGTTGAACAGGACTGGACCCAGCACCGAACCCTGGAGGACTCCACTAGTTACAGGTCTCAAGCTGGACTCTGCATTATTGTTCACCACTCTTTGGGCTCTATTGTGTAGCCAGTTTTTAATCCATTGCACTGTCCATTCTTCCATCCCACAATTCCTGAGCTTGCTCACAAGGATATTATGGGAGACAGTGTTAAAAACCTCACTAAGATCAGGGTAGACTACATCTGCTGTTCTCCCTGTATCTATCCATTTAGTTACTACATAATAGAAGGTTATCAGATTATTCAAGCATGATTTCCCCTTGGTAAATTCATGCTGACTACTCCTGATAACCTTCTTCTCTTCCTCCATGTACTTAAAGATGGCCTCCAAAATGAGCCGCTCCATCATTTTTCCAAGGATGGAGGTCAGGCTGACTGGTCTGTTAATTTCCTGGATCTTCCTCCTTTCACTTTTTGAAGGCTGGAGTGACATTAGCTTTTCTCCAGTCCTTTCCTCCTGTTTCCTCCCACCTTATTCAACAGTGGGCCCACATTTTCCCTATTCCTCCTTTTATAACTGATATATTTAAAGAAGCTCTTGTTCTCTTTTACTTCCTTTTCCAGTTTAAGTTCTAGGAAGTCTTTGGCCTTTCTTGTTGCCCTCCTACAAACCCTGACAATGTCCCTATAGTTCTCACAAGTGCCAAGTCCCTTCTTCCATGAACTGTAAATTTCTTTCTTCCATGAGACTTTCTTTAGAAGATCCTTACTCATCCAGGCAGGTCTTTTACCACCTCTACCTGGTAGGAATGCACCTATCTTGGGCTTGGAGGAAGTGGTATTTAAAAACTGATCATCTCTCTTGGGCTCCCTTTCCTTCCATAGTCTTAGCCCATGGGATTCCTGCAAATAGATCTTTGAAGAGTCCAATGTTAGCCCTGCGGAAGTCCAGGGTTGTAATCCTACTTACTGCACTACTTCTTCCTTGTAAAATACTAAACTCCACATGTCATGGTCATTGTCACCAAAGCTGTTCCCAAACTTAATGTCCCCAACCAGACCTTCTTTATCAATTAATACGAGGTTCAGCAGTGCACTTTTCCTTGTTGGTTCCTCCACTACCTGCATTAGAAAGTTATCATCAATACACTGCAAGAGCCTTTTGGAATGAATATGCTTAGCTGTGTGGGCTTTACAACAATTATCAGGCTGATTGAAGTCACCCATAAGTACTAAAGAGTGTGATCTAGGGGTTACTTCCAGTTAATTGTAGAATGCCTCATCAACATCTTCTTCTTGGGTTGGTAGTCTATAGTAGACAACAACAACAGTTTCACCCCCAATTGTATGTCCCTTAATTCTTACCCGCAAGCTTTCAACCTGTTCTACCTCCCCCTGGATAGAACTCAATACATACCAGTTGCTCTTGCACACCACTGCTTCATCTTGTTGCTCCGTCTTTCCTAAATAGTACATAGTCATCCATGACAGCGTTCCCGTCATGGGAGCTGTCCCACCATGTTTCAGTGATTGAGATTATATCATAGCCATGCCACCTAACCCAGATCTCCAGCTCCTCCTGCTTATTCCCCATGCTCTGTGCATTGGTATGTAAGCATTTCAGAGAGGCAGTCAAGCGATTAGTTTTCACTTTTGGTATCTGACCATTCCCAACTGCTTCCATGGTTAGCAACCTATTAGTGAGCCCTATATTTCTGTTGTTGCCTTTGTCACCATTTCCCATCTCAAGTGGGACAGCAGACAGAAGACCATCCTTAGGCATATCTCTAGTGAGCCTTCCCACTTTGAACCTAGTTTAAAGCCAGCTCCCCCTTTGAGACAGATGTACTCCATCTGTTGCCAGCAGACCTGGTGCCATATAAACTTCCCCAATATAAACTATATATAAACTATCCAAACTGTCCAAATGGATATCCCATACCATATGACGTTATGCTTAGTATATAAAGTAGGGGGAAAGCTTGCCAAGGCTGATGTTTGGGAACAGGCTGGGCACCAGTGGGCAGCTGGTGAGCAATTGCATTGTGTATAATTTGTTTTGCATATTCTAATTATTTTATAAATATTATTTTTATTGGTATGATGAATAGTTTGTTTGTTTGTTTGTTTGTTTGTCTTATTAAACTGTCTTTATCTCAATCCATGAATTTTACAATTTCTTTTTTTTTTTCCTCTTCTCTCCCCCATCTCACTGCACTTGGGAGCAAGTGAATGGCTATGTCATATTTAGCTGCCTGCCGGGCTAAAACACGACACTCTTCATGCTATTTAGATGGAGACTGAATGACCACATGATTACAGCCTGTGATATGGTTTGCAATGATGTACTTTGCACCTGCCAGTACTAAGGGAGTGAAGGAAAGGGTCTGAGCTTTCTGTTGCATTAAAGTACTTCCTAATAAAAAAAGCATATGAATTCATGCCTTGGATAACTGTTTCATTTTTTTTTCTAATATTTCTATCCTAAGACTATGCATAAATTGTGGATATAGTAGTGGCATGTTAAGCACTAAGCACATTTGGCAAACTAATATGCAGCTTACTGATGTAAGAGTGATTCAACTGTATTTACCTGTCTGTACTAGAAATGGCTGAATGCAACAAAAAGTACTAGCAACTGTTCACATCAGTGAATGCTATAATTTTTCTTTCTAAATTTTTTAAGCTTTTTGTAATTTTTAGCTTTCTACAAACAGGCACATTTGACTACATGTATTTTCTGTCATGTGTACAACAAAATTATATTTTAAATAGTTGTTTTACTATCTTAAAAGCTAGTTGAGCTTTTAGGAAGCATATGAACCCCTAACCATTACTTGCCTAAATGGATCTACTGTACAACAAAATTTGCAAGCAGCACATACACAATATTGTGATCATAAAAACATAAGAAGTGCTCTACTGGGTCAGATCAATTTTGTTTCTGATAATGGCTCTATAAGAAATAAAAAGTGTTGCATTATTCTCTTTCTACTTTCCAAATCTATTGTGTTAAGGAAAGCAGAGGATATACATACTCCTGCAGATTTAAACTGTGTATTTAAGGACCTATTACCCATTAATTTACTCTTTTGAACATGCTGAATTGTTGGCTACATTTACTTGTAGCAACATGTTCCAGAAGTTTAGTACATACTCAGTAAACTCTATTTGATTCTGTTCTTGAAACATTTTTGAACATTAAAATATTAAAATTATATTGCCTTCTGTCCAGATATTTAATGAATGGAATGGAAATCCATATTTATAATACAAATCATTTATAGGATATAATTTTCCCATTCTTCATTGTTATGATAGGATATAACTCAGAGGATTATCAGAACATGACATGTAATTTTCCTGGTATGTCCTGATAGTGCCAAGTCTTCCAGTGATCAGAAAAAGACTTGAGAATTCCTATCTCCAGCTCTATTGCCTGCAGTATGAACTAAATGATCTTATGCTTGTAGGAATATAGCTCCTTTTAAGTGAAAGAATTTTTAATTTGTTTAAAGTATTTTAATTTTTATTTATTTTCTTTACTGATTATTTTCTTTAAAGATTTGTGTTTGTACTTCTATGTTTACAAAGTAGAAAGGCAGATAATTTGCTCAAAATTTGTACTGTGCCTAAAAAACATGCTCAAAAAGTAAGAAAATTTAAGACTGATGTTTTGATTTCAAAACACAGATATGAAGAAATGGATTATAACAGGTTGATAGGAGTAAGGCAAGGAATCCCAACTGAAAATATAAGTACATTTAAAAAACTTTCCTTTAAACCCACTTTAGGCATGCCAACTTTAACTTTTCAGTTCTCTAGTGCTTTACTCAGTACAGCACATTTATTGAAAAGAGTAGGAAAAATGAGGGAGTATGGCAAAACCTGTGTGTTCAGAATTCATATTACTTTTCTGCAAGGACCTGGGAATAAATAACTGATTTTAAAGCAACCAAGATGGTTTTAACACCTTTCTAGAAGCCTCTGAATTTCAAATTACAAACAGCACTCAAAAAGCAGCAGAGCAATAGTGCTGAAAAGAGCACTTAGTGAGAAGATCTGGCCCTTTTTGAGCTCACCTTTTTGTGGTGTTATTTCTATCTTTGTGAATTTTTTTGTAAGGTGAAAACATTCATCTTCATAACAACTCTGTTGACAGATTCAAAATGTATTGACCTTGGAGAAAGACATTTTTAATGTTCCACTCCAGTTAAAACAAAAATGCTGCATTTCATAACATTTAGGTTGCAAACATCAAGGAACAAATTTGTTCTTGTATGCATCACCTCCTGTTCTTTCTTGTAACGTGTCGTGATGCCAAACAGCCCTGATTTTTTTGTTTGTTTTATTATCATGAAGCACATTGGATGTGAGAAATCATATTGCATTATCCTTTTTCTTTCTGATCAGAACAAACTGGTTTTAATCATTACAGTGGAAAATGTGGAAACAGGATGCTTGTTACTTTATAGTAAGTATAAAAAAAAATCTGAAAACTTAATGCTGAAAATTTGTAAATGCCTTTGACATTACTTTTGTTCTGTTCACTGTTGAGAGATTGCTACAGCAGCCTTTGCTGATTCCTTTTACAACATTTTTCTGCAGAAATTATATGAAACTTTCTGTTAGGGAAATTTGGTGAATATATCCTCCAGCTACAACAGAAAGATGAAAGCCAAAACTTTATTTTTTTCATTTGAAATAAGGAATGCATAACCCTAAATCCACTGACAATTGATGCAGTGTTTTTGCCATTTCCTAGCCAATCCCACAGCATTATTCAGCTCCTCTGGGAATGTTTTTTGCTTTGCCAGCAGAAGATATGCTATCACAAAATTACAGCTTATATCACTTCTTGGTCTGTTGGCCTGTTATGACTGCATTTCATTTCCAGCTCATAAAATTTGATGTTTTTAAATGGCAAGCCCATCATTTCTTATCAGACAATGTCCAGCATAACTGCCATTAATTATAAAACTCTCCATCATCCTAGGATACTTTATTCAAATATCATGAGAACAAATTGCTGCTGGGACTTCTGTCATGAGTGGGACATATATTTTCAACTTGTTCCTCAAAAAATAACATAGATTATGTCTTTGGTTACATATTGGTGAATGTTACTTTAATAATAGATAATGCCTATTACTGATTCCCTGAATAATTTCAAAAGATGGTAATAGAAAATTTCATCCAGAGGTGGGGTAGGCACATAGAAACAACTGCTTACAACTCTGCAACATCTTTGCTCTGACTTGTATCTGGAAATTAACTTGATACTTCCTTTAGATTTAAGTAGAGAAACTCTTCTGCTCCTTAGATAAATTATACTCACATAAACATAATTTGTGAGAATTCTTTACCGTTTAAGGGTAACTCCTTACCTTATCACACAGACATGTGCACACACACTGTAATGGGATTTGTAAGTGAAAAAATATACCTATGTGGTCCTGATAATTTGCTCAAATAAAGGTCAACTATTTGGTTATCAGTTACAACTGCTCTTTGAAATCATTGAAACTGGATCATTATTTACCTGATGAATCTTGTCCCAGATTTAGTCTACATATCTGAAAGAAAATAATTTTTGATGTTAATGCACAACAAACCTGTTATTAAACATAACTGAATAACAACATCACCAGAAAACTGACAAGATTAGTAGAGTCTTTGGATTACTATTATTATTAGACTGATGCTTCCACCAGAACTATGTTTTTTATAATCACAGAATAATCTTCAAGACACAAAATATGCTGGGGCCTGACCTGATCCACCTGTCATGCAGGGGGAAATGTTTCTTTGCTCCTAAGATGACAGGACTGATTGAGAGAGCTTTAAACAAGGAATGATGGGGAAGGTGATACCAATAGAAGGGCTGAAAGCATGCTGCTTCTGGGAGCACTGAGCTTTTAGGAGCACATCTGAAATGCACTGAGTTTTTAGAACAACATCTGGAATGCTTGAACACCATGAGAAACAAACAGGACACATTGGAAGTGTTGATCACTGCAATCTCTGAAGAATAGCCTCCTGCTGACCTAGAAGCAGGTTGTCACTGCCTTATACAGACACAAGAAACTACTAGCAACAGGGTTGTTCACATTCTTCTGGCTATGTTAAAATTGTGAAAGCACTTTCAAGAGTCTGGAGTTTGGCCTCATCCTATTTGCACAGGGTTATGATCAGCAAGGTACATGACTGTACAGATGCATACATACAGCATAGCACAGCCAAGGACCAATAGTAATGACCTGTGCCATTAGTGCAACTCTGGGGCCAAAGCCTCCGAGCTTCAGGACACTGACAGCTAGTGTGATAGCATGGAACAAGAGAAGGCATCATACATTTTCTCTCTTGGTCCTAACTGGGAGGACTGGGGACCAGAGCTGCACAAGACACAAGACGTCATGGCAGAGGCCACTCTCCTTGCGCAGAACTCTCCACTATTACACAGCGCTAGAGAGAAAAACACAATTTAGAACCTAACCATTTGAACTGCTAAGAGCCCTGAAAGGCTAAACTAATGCAAAATGTAATTTAAGGTAAGGATGATGAAAAAAAGATGATCAGTAGTTGGAACCTGGAGATATGGGTCTGAGAAGATACCACTTGAAGTGTGAACTTTTTCTAATTGTTGCCATGTGAGCATATGGGTGATGACTGTGGAGAACAAGAAAGGAGGAGAAGATTATGGTACACAACAAACACCTGCAGTTAATAAGAGGTTACTTTATACTGCATTGGATTTCCAAAACACCTGAATAAAGAATACAATTTGTAAAATGTAAGCACTCCTTTCTTTAAGTGAACAGCAGACACAACAGGCAAATTAAAGATTAAAGAACATTTCTGCTTGCAAATAGCATAAAATAGGGGCCACATAGGCACTTTCATTAAGTCAGGCTCAAATCCCTTTCTACACTTGTTTTGGTCATTACTTGTTACCTTGTATTTGTATGCATGACAGTTCTCTTTAGTACAGAACAGAATCCATCCCTGAGTATGTTTAAAATAAACAGTGAAAGATTTGCATCCAATAATTTCTAATTCAAGTGCCTTCATAGAAGCAATTACCAGAAATTAAAAGGAAATTTGTTTAGTCATTCCTTTAGATATTTCCTAAAAGCATTTCTCTCTGTGTCTCATTGTATTTGACTTTCAAAAATCTATTTAAAAAAACAAACCACCCCACGGAAGCTCCAAACCTTTATTTTGGTGCAATATAATAAAAATTAATTTGGAGTTTCCCCTTTTTTCCATGTCATTAAGGCATCCCAGAGAAGACTAACATAATATTCACATAAATATATTGGGAAAAATGAGCAGAATGCTTGGGAAAGTTCTGGGATATAATTTTTTTCAGAAAGTGATGTTTTGAATATACCTGATGAGTTGCAGTTCAACTTTTCTGTTTAAATAGCAACATCTTATGAGTGGCTCATTCTTTTACAGTCTGGTGGTAAACAGAGAAACAGGTTCCTTGCTCAAAACTTCATGATAGTGAATACAGATAAGCTATCTGCATTACTTTATACTGTTTATTAATGGTGCTTCATTTAAGGAAAATTTAATTGAAAGTAAGGCCAATTTAAAAGTCTGGGTTTATTTCAAAGAACATTCTGAATTCAGAAGCTTCATCTCTTCAGCCCATTTGATAGTATAGATTAAAAAAAAAGTATTATCTACACACTGAATCTTGTAGAGGGAAAAATATCTCTTCTAGATAAATAGAGCTATATCAAAAGTATCTATCACAAATCAAGTGGGGAACTGAACTGAGCAAATATGTTTTGAGAAGCTGCTCTTGAAAAAAGTAATTTATGAAGCATTGCCAACGGTAAATATGCTTTGAGGTTTGGTGTTAATACATATTTCAGTTATCACTATGGAAACAGAGTAAAGACTTAGCTAAAGATCTATAAATACGTGAGTAAGAACAGAAACAGATTTTCAAGCAGCAGCTGAAGGCAGAAACAAATGTATGTGTCTTTGCTTATGGCTGTAATTGCCAGAGTAGAAGTACCAAAAGGTCTCCACTGGCATTTCTGAGTTTCAATTCCTTTTCAAAACAGTAAATTTGCAATAACAATTCAGAACACTTCAACATATCTTTCAACTAAATGTTTCAATCTACACATGAATGTCTAGCTCAGCTGGGGAGAGATATAGCCTAAAAACTAGAAGTCTTAAAATGTTCATATTGTACAATATAATTCAACTGATAATTGAGAAAAACAGGTAGCTATTGACCAAGGTAATACTTGAAGGAAACTAATTGGTTCTCTGTTTTAAAAATGTTGGTCAGATGCATACATATAAATATAAACAGGAAAACTTCGTCATTAAGCTGAGTTGTTTACTATCAATGTTTAATCTTCCTTCCCTCTGCCCAGCAATGCTTCAGAACTTATGTTTTGGGATATCAAATGACAATGTACACAGTCAGTGATAAAACGTCAAGCTTCAGAACTATACTTTGGTTTGCACTCTGAAAATTTCTGAAATTTATTGACTTCTCAAAAAAATATTCAAAGTACATCAGGAGTGAAGTTATAGATGTCAAATCACTTTATCCTGGAACAAAAAAAAAAGAGTAGTTTGAATGCCTGGTGTCTCAGTTGCTTCTACTTAAAAGGAATCTTTGGGTATATTCTTTATAACACATATATCGATATATTGTTTAAGACATGTTGTAAAGAACTGATCGTTTTACAAGAAAATTCTCAGACATACATATTCAAGCATGTTCAGACAAGAATAATACAAAGATAAACTCTGTAGGGAAAGGTAACATCGTTTATTTTAACAGCTGATATAGCAGGGAAAAGAAGATAGCTTCTGGATTTGCAGACATTTTACAAAAGACCCCTGGTGTGTCAAATTCTTTATCTACTCTTTTTCCAGTTAGTTCAGTAGGAGAGATTATATATCCCTTTAAACTTTGCCTCTTATGCTTTGTTGCTATACTGGTTTAACCCCAGTACCTCTGAAATAATGCTCAGATGTGTTCTAGTAATAGATATAATTTTTTTTTTTTTCTATGTTGCTCATATATTATATGGAGACCACCAGATGCACTTTATTTGCTTCTGGGAGCAGCAGCTACCCTACTTGTTTCCCTGATGTTTAATGCTTCAGACTAGTGTTTTTAGTTCCTAACCCCTTCAGTTTCTCTGACAACTTCCATTCAGTTCCTAGCTTTTTCTTCCACGTTATTAGGGTGACATCAGATATCCTGACTTTTGTTCTCATTTCTAAGGTTGCCTCACGGTTAGTACCATGTAACTTCTCTGATGGACATATTATTATGTGTAGACACTTGTTTGTAAACATTGCAAATTCTTATAAACTTGATGCACATTCAATAAAGCTCTGAATTAAAGTTCTAGAAACCTGAAGCACAGCACTGTAGAATCACAGGGGGTTTTAGAGCATTTTTACAGTTTTTGTTTCTTCCTTGACATTCTTAAAATATTTGACTTGCTAAGGTCAGACTAGAAATAAGTGAATTGAACAATTGTCTTATTCAAATCTGGCAGAGCTTGAGGAGTTTTCTATTTTAAGTGCATAGTGGCCTTAAATTAGAAGTCATGTGTCTGGCTTGAATGTTCCTAAGAAATACACATATTGACATTCTGATTTTCTCGTAATTTAGCTACCAGCTATTCTAAGATCAGAAACTAAGAGCAGCTGAAGGTTAAGCTATTCATAGAGCCAAAATGAAAGGTGAAATGTATGAATTTAGAAGGGAAATCTTGCCTTTGAAAGTGTCTTCTGGGCAGAGCAGATTTAAGAAACAGAAACGAATATACAAATATACACAGAAGCCTCTTCTGAGCACTGTTTAGTGGATACTTTTGCTATGATATGGCTTCTCAACAGCTTCTTCACTAAGCTTGCAAAGAACTGAGCTGCTCTGAAAATAAAATACAGATTCAAACTATAGAAAAGAAGTAGGGAAGGATCTAAAGAAAGTCTGAATGTGTAACAAGACAGCTTTTTTAATCTAAGTATTTAAGATTAAGCATGAAATTCAACCCCCTTGGCAATGTTCAGCAATGACTCAGCTGATTAGATGGTCTTGAATAGTATCATCACTTCTCTGTTTTCTGTGTGATCATAAGTGGCTTTACCACTGCAGACAGTAGTGGTCTGGAAATGATCTCTGTTAATGCTAGAGCTTCTGAACTAAAAAAGTCCTTGCTATTCTTTTCTGTGATCAGAAGCTCAGTCTGATCTTTCACATTTGCATTGCAGCCTCTTCTTGGTACTTACCTTGTAGTTATATTCCAGAAAGCCTAGTGGCTTGCCAGTGTCCTTGTAATTTGGTCCTTTCATTTCTTCCTTTCATCTATTTCTCTAAGGAATGTCTTGGCCTGTGACAGAATGCACTTAACACTGATCACTAATATAATGCAGTACTTCCATGTTTTTTTTTCCTTAATTTCCATGTAATTAAAAAAAAAATCTCTACAAGTTTTTGGTTTTTTTTTTTTTTTCTTCTACTTTTTCACATACTACAAACAGTAACTGATAATATCAGAAGCAAATTACATCGACAAGTAAATGCCATATACATTCTGTCTGTTTTTCTGCTTCACTTGTTCTTTAAAGCACTTCTCATCTAGATTAATATATTCAAAACCTCATTTCAATTATTTTTATTATGCCCGGCTTAAGCTTTCTTCCATTAAAAATGTGAGTGTGCAGTTCATTTAAGGATTCAATATCCCTGTTAGACAGTAATTCATGTCAGTTTCCCCATTTACATTCCATCAATTCATGGGATTTTGTTGATTTATAGAAGCATTTAGAACTGGAATTTTGACTCTGTCACTGAATACGGTTTTGTGTAGGGGCTATTTTACACGCTAAAACATAATAGTTAGTAATAAGCCATTTCTATTTTGGCCAGCTGTTCATGATACTGTGTTTTCTGATCATCCAAATGCAGCTTTCTTTCTTTTTCCCCTCCACTTTAAAAATATTGATTTAGGTACTAAACTGTCTGCTTCTTGATGCTGGAGATAGCTGCTTGGCCAGTCTTGCATGAGTCCCAGACTTAGAAGTGAAAGAACGGAGGCAGATTGTCTCGTCCCACTCAGTAGACAACGAGGGAGGTGAATCTTTGTGATCCCCGAAAGAGGCTGTCCCTGCAAGGCAGGGCGGCCGGGGCGGCAAGAGTCACCACAATGACTCCGAGAAACAATAACAGAACAATTTATTAGTAATGGAACAGTACGGATAAAAGTGTTAATTTTTGTAGGTGATTATTTCACGGAACGACTACATTTTGAGGAAGAGGAAAAAAGAGTTATTAAGAGGAGAAGATGGAGTGAGAGAGTGAATAAGAGAGAGAGAAAGATAAAGAGAAAAGATTATCACCACTCGTGGATCCAGCGACGTCTCGCTGGATCAGTCCAAGTCTTCAGTTCTTCGGTGATGGGTGCTCCCCGATCAATATTTTTCTGTCCCTTT
>JANIJG010004086.1:52115-67531 GCA_024611175.1 Megaceryle torquata | reverse complement strand
GCGACGTCTCGCTGGATCAGTCCAAGTCTTCAGTTCTTCGGTGGTGGGTGCTCCCCGATCAATATTTTTCTGTCCCTTTATACCCTTGAGATACCGGGGTGGCCTTCCAGTTTCCACGGGAAGTGGTGTTGATTTGCATGAGCTCCATAAGTTAGAAATAGTGTGGCGCCTGCCATCCACCTCCCCTAGGGCGCAGTCAGCAAGAGCACTTAACTAAAGAAAAGACAGAGTCCCACCTATGCAGAACTTACCTCTTCCTTTTGTTAACGCATGTCTGCAAGGACCCAAAGTGGGGGCACAGAGACATTGGGATCAATCAACACCTCTTCCTTCCAGACAGGTTTTTCCAGACCTTATCACCTCACAAGGTTTGAGGCACACGATAGCTGGGCACAAAAGTGGAAGTAATGTTTTTAAAGTTTATATGAAAATTTCTTTTGCAGCTCTGGTGAAATGTCTTTTCCTTTCACCCAGATAAAGTGAAACATTTTCTGGAACACAAGAAGACAAAATCATTCTGTGCTTGATTTGGAAGATTTTACTATAGATATTAAAGTATGTATCCTAATTTTTGAGAGCTTATTTGAGATGTAGGGGAAAAAAAATAACAGCAAGACACAAATCGGTTTAGATGTCAGTGCCGGGAGTGGTTTCACCTCATGACCACTGTGACTGAATGAAGTGGAGCAGTCAGTGCAAATGCAGAGCCAGAGGGCACTAGCTGAATAGTCATTCAAGTCCATTGGATTCCTGCTGAATAGTTTACATATTATCTCAGGGAAGGGACTCCTCATGACTAGGCATGAACATATACATTGGTGAACCACACTTAGGGCTCAGAAGATACCTTTGCCTCAGGATGTCTGTCATCAATTTCTTTCACTGTTCCAAATAAACACTCTTCTGTTCCTGAAGAGTGAAGCTTTCGGGATGAACTATATTACCTCTAATGGTCTTCCCTGAACCAGGGTATGGAGATGCTTGCTAGCAAGCAAATCAATTGGGTAGACACCATTTATAAGAACTGCAGCATAATTAATCAGTACTTGTTCTTTCCACTGTTTAAAAGTCTTACGTACGCTCATCTCTATGAACCTGCAGCTATCTGAAAAGTAATGAAGTGACAGAGATAAAACAAGAGTAAAATACAAATAGAGTAAACTAAAACTTTTTGAACAGATCAGGATGTGTCTGGTTATCAGTACAGTATCTTCTGAAGTAACAGGTTTTAAGGAGATCAGCTCCCCATGATTCATAGCAATGCTTTCAGAAAGATCTTGAAGTTTGGGCTACTCTGAAAATACCAATAGTAATCAGACATAGGAAGGTGGATGGAGGTTGTAATTTTATATAATTGGATGTCATTAAAGGAAAGCTGATGGCATGAGGTATTCATGGCATGAGGTTTCTTTGGTCTACTGTGGTTGTCTGACACTAACAAAGCTGAGATGAGACGGTATGTCTGGCAATCTTTTGATTGTTTGAACCTATATACGCTCAAGATCAGAAGACAGCTGCAACTGCAGGAAAATTTGTTGGTGCTGTTCCCAGTGCACGAGTCACACCTTGTTGAGGAAGACAAGCCTCCAGCCTGGAAGGCTGAGGCATGCTAGATCATTTTGTAGTGTTAATGATATATGAGTCTGACTATAGTGATGAAGCTATTATTGCTTGCATGAACATACTTCTTTCTTTAGTGATCTTTCAATCTCTTGTTTTATGCAGAGAGTATTTTGTCAGTGAATCTGCTGTGACATGGATCCTAAAAAAGACATGAAAGACTCTAACAAATACCTTCTAACACAATTTTAAACTTGTAACAATAACTGTCACAAGCCATACTGTTGGTACAAGTGGTTACTTATTACTGGAAAGCTTGGGCTAAAATCTTGAGCTTGAATTTTAGACTCTTAGCTTTATCAATCTCTGCAGCAACTTTGGAAACAATTTATTTTCACACTTGAAATCACAATGTGTCTCAGCCTCAGAATAAAACTTAATTCCTTGCTTGCTTTATGTCTTCAATGTGAGTTCTTAAATGTTTGTATATACAATGCTTTTCCCTATAAAGGTCATTTTCAGCAGAAACCAGACAGAAAGTATTACAGGGGTTTTTTTTGCAGGACTTTTTCTAAAACCAGTGAAGAATTTTATTACATGGCAGGTCACAACATAGGGCAAGGCAGACCTGTATAATTTCTCATCGTAATGGTGATACCAGATACCATGTCAGTTTTAGTGCACCTTGAAGTGTTTTAGAGCATAACTATAGAATCACAGAATAGTTTGGGTTGGAAGCAACCTTAAAGATCATCTAGTGCCAACCACCCTGCCATGTACAGGGACACCTTCCACTAGATCACATTACTCAAAGCCCCATCCAGTCTGGTCTTGAAAACATCCAGAGAGGTGGCATTTGAAACTTCTCTAGGTGACTGGTTCCAGTATCTCACCACCCTCACAGTAAAATATATGCACTCCAAAGGCTCTGCTTACCTATGACAACTAAAACCTTACTGCTGGGAATTTTTCTCATCATTATTGACCTCACTGAGGTTTCTTGTGGAACATTTGAACTCTGGATGGATTCGCTTCATAAATGCCATACTTATGTTCTCTGGAGCCCTCAGCACAGGAAAGACATGGACCTGATGGAGAGGGTTGAGAGGAGGGCCACAAGGATGATCAGGGGGCTGGAACATCTCTCCTATGAGGACAGGCTGAGGGAACTGGGATTGTTCAGCCTAGAGAAGACTTTCCAGTACCTGAAGGGAGCTTATAAAAAGACTGGAGAGGGCCTGCTTACAGAGGCCTGTAGTAAAGGATGAGGGGCAATGGTTTTAAATTAGAAAAGAGTGGATTTAGATTGGATGTAAGGAAGAAGTTCTTTACCATGAGGATGGTGGAACACAGAAACAGGTTGCCCAGGGAGGTGGTTGAGGCCGCATCGCTGGAGATATTCAAGGTGAGGCCTGATGAGGCTCTGGGCACCCTGCTCTAGTTGAAGATGGCCCTAGTCTCAGCAGGGGAGTGGGACTAGATGACCTCTAGAGGTCCCTTCCAACCCAGACATTTCTGTGATTCTATGATACTACACATCTTTCTTAGTGGAAAATAAATCTTGTGAATGCCTACATTGTTGAACTACAGTCCATGCACTGACTCTACTTTGAACTCATCATTAACATTATTCTCCTTCTCAGGTGGCTTGTGAAGGTCTCACGGACTAGGAAAAATGGCTTTATTTCCTTAAAGGAAACATTGCACTGCAACTTATTTACTGTTGAGTGTGGGAAATGCAGAACAAGTTATATTGCTTTCCTTACTATTCTTGGTTTATCTACCTATTGCAGGGAGAAGCGGACAGGGCAGGTGAACCCAAACTGACCAACAAGATATTCCATCCCAAATACATCATATTTGGATATAAAGCAGAGGGATCTGGAGGGTCAGCTCTCTCTGGAGACTCCTGGGGTCTTCTCCCCTCTTGGACTTCTTTGCCAGCTTTGCTTGGTTTGGCTCAGGTCCTCTTTCAGTTCCTTCCTTGGAGCATCCAAGGAGGGCTCTGTTTGTTCTGCCTTCAATCCCAATCAGTGTGTTCCTGAATCTGGTAACAGAATCCAGCTCCTGAACACAGCTTCTATCTGCTGCAGGGCCCAGCCTGGGACTCCTCCAGTGCCTGCTCCACAGCATCAGTGGTGATGGTGATGTAATTACCATAAGTGGGGGTTGGTTTTGATACTAATTCTGTATGTATTTGTATATAATCTATTTTTATTATTATTATATTAATTTTCATTCAAGCTGTTCTAGTTTCATTTTCTAATCACTAAGTCTCTCTCCCTTATTCCCTTTCTCTTCCCCTTGGGTAGGGAGGGGGGTTAACAGAGAGCATCTGTTATAGGCCTAAGGGGTCACCCTGACGCTAAACTGTGACACTGCCAATTACTGTTGATTTTCAGCCTGAGGGTCATTCAGCAGGGTCCCTTACGTTAAATAAGAACCTTCTTCCATTGAACCTGCAAGACTATGGAGTGCTGTGCCAATATTTTCTATGGATTCCTTCCTCAGGGAATTATGAAAACCAGGGAATTAAAGAGATTTAGTAATGATGGCATTATATGATTTCTTTTCTTAGTTGCTTATCTGAAAAACATCAGACCTACAGGTTTCAGGTATAGATGATTTTTTTTCCTCTTCTGGCTTACATATTAGGTTAGTCAATGTAAAACAGGCCTGATAAGCTAAAACATATCTTCTAATCCACTCACCACCTGCACTGAAAGAAAATTTGCATCTGAGGAAAGATAGTGGAGTAGTAAGGAGGACAAAGTTTGTTCACAGCGGCAGCAGTGGGAGAGGCCACAGAGATGAACAGTGATGAAGAATCAGATAACCCTTGTAACATGAAACAGCTGGGGAACATAAAAAGTAGATGATCTATTAGAATGAGAAAGGGTCATGTCAAATCATTTATTCAAACTGGTACTCTTCTACTGTCTGCAAAATGTTAATAATTAATAATACTAATAAAAAATCCCATTCACCTTTTCAGTAGAACTTTTTGAAAAGATCACAATAATGTGAATTAATATATAAAAAAATATTGTTCACAAAAGGTATAAGTAAATGCTTAACATCCATACATACGGTTTCAGTTTGGAGTTTAATTTTCCTTTCTGATCCTCCTATTTTAAACTAAGAGTTTTTCTATATGAAGCTAGTAAAATCATGGGGATGAAAACTGAAGTAAATGAGAGAAGAATTAGGTCCTAAACTCATGTATTTTCACTACTTAAAATTAACTGTTCATGGAAAGTGATCCTGAAAGAATCTCAAACAAATTCTACTTGAAAATCATTTTCAGACTCAAATGAATTCTGAGAATTCACTATTGCTTCAGCTCTTCTTTAAGCAACTAAGTGATAGTGATATTTATATTAAGTTCACCTAATTATTCTCATTAAAATCCCTCATATCTTAGCTATCAGTAGTTTATACTTTGGCAAAGATTGCCATTCAAGAGAAATTATTGTGCCTTTTATCCTTGAGTCAAGCTGTTTTTTTCTCCTCCCTGCCACTCCAAAAAAGTTTTGGTAATAACAAATTAGTCTCTTTTGAGTGTAAAGTACAGAATACGTGGGCAGATTCAATATCTTTGAGTTTTTTGTGGTTTTTTTTTTATTAGGTTAGAACTTTGGAAACAGATGGTGGATTATGGCAGAAGCAATCAGTGCCCTTTGAGAACATGAAACAGGGTCTCATTTTCTTTCAGTTTAGTTTGCTCCAAATTCAAAACAGTAGGTTAATGGAACAGCCTCTTGAGTGAAGGAAATACTTAAAACTAGCATAGTTATAAAAACTTTTCTTCAGCATAAGAAGAGATTGTTGATTTATAATATTATCAAAGGTGAACTGCAGTCTACATCTTGTTGAAGATCTGCCTATCTGTAATTCTCTTTTTTACTGTGCACATTAGATGACTGGGATTTCCAGTTCTAAAGAACTGAGTTTTGCATAACCACTTTCAGACACAAATTATTTAGAAATGTAAATATTCCCTTCATGTCAACTGACATGCAAAAGCAGGGTAATTAATAATCCATTATCACAAATTGTTTAAAGCAGCTGGAACAGTAGCATAGAAATAAACATCTATTTATTTTTCAAATTAGTATGAAGTCATTCTACTCAGCAATTCTAATTATATATACTACATTATAAGTGTTGTGTTCCTATTTTTTTCCATCAAGCTTTTCTGAAATGCCACTGAAATTGGTATAATTTTCTATTTCACATAGAAAATATTTGTTCTTAATTTTGTTGTGCAAGATAAAAAATAAATATTTGGGATCAGGCTGGTAGAGAAAGATGTTATTATATCTTTCTGTGATTTTATTGTTTTATATATACCTATATAATGAAAGTAAATGTTTTACATATCCCTGTATAATCAAAGTTTTTTATATCCATATGCAATGAAAGTTATTTCACTTGGTCATCCATTTCATCTACCTTATATGGTGATCCATCATATTCCATTGATCATTACATGTCATGCAATCACAACCTAAAAATAACAGCTTCATTACATATGACCAAATGCTCCCTACTTACTCCAGAGGGATGGGACACATTTAAATACTGTTTACTGATCCCTGCTACACAAAGGCTGGCTATGTTGACGAGAGAGAGTACTTACAGGAGTGTCGGGCACTGGACAATGCACTGCTCAATAACTTGCTGTAATTTCTCCATTAAAGATGTACATGGAACAGATAAACTGCTTTTGCTCTGTGAGAGAAGTAAAAGCTTATAGTGGCAAGTTTACTTTATAATTATAGTTGAGCCACTATGTAATGACTTCTGAGAGTGAGAGAGGGATGGTGATGCAAGTAATAGTTTGTAATGGCCATCCGTGCTCCACCATGGGCATCTTTTAAGAATCATGATCTCTGCATTTCTATGTCCATTCTCTTTTTCACAATATTACTCAAGGATCAGTAATGTGTGCTGGAATATTGAGGTGTTGCAGATACACAAAGCATGATATTTTGATTCACTCTCCTGTAACAGACAAAAACTGTTTCATACAAGCTGAAAGCAGACTTGCTCTGTGAATTGCTAAAAAGTGCGAAGAGTGCAGATATTCCTGGGACATTCAAATGTGGTGGCTCTGATCCTGGCTCTGCAAAGCATGCACAATGAATGGGTACATGGGCTGAATGCTGTGAGTCAGTTTACATGTTAAAACAGATCATCCTGTGCAGAATCCCATTCTGTCAGGCTAAAAAGTAACATATGTAAATCCTATGGTGCATCATGCTATCACATATATCTTGGGTGTGTCTGCACATCATATTCTGGAGAAGCAGTCTTCATTAACATAATGGTACAGTAAGATTTTACCATTTATCTCCTTTAAGGTGTAAGACTTGCTTTTTAAGATGCAGCAGCAGAAGACTTTATTTAGATCAAACCAGTTCAGCAATTGTTTATGCTTTAGGTGTCATTTTCCAAAATCTTGGTAATAAAAAGCTTGGTAATAAAGGTTGGATTTAAACTGTCTCCTACATATAGGTCCAATGCTTTCATAAAAATGTCTGTGCATATTTGTTTTCAGCAATTACTGATCAAGGCATACAAACCTCAGAGAAAATGGAAGCTTCATACAATCTACAGAGAAAGTTCTTGATTTCAAAAGCCTTATGATTTTGACAGACTTCCAGAGTCCAAATGCAGGACTTTCTAAGAAAACATATTGAAGGGAAAACAGTATGAGGCTTACAAATGAGTTCTCAAATTCTATGCTCCTGTTTCAACCACAATAACTTCCTTTCTGTACTTATTATTTCAATAAATGAAAATTATGTTTCCTTACTGTATCTGCATTTAACATTGTAATGAACCAAACAGCAAGTATTATAAGAACATTTCAGAACTATGTGTATAATTTTCTTTTATTAGTGTCTGCTTGTAAAATGCAAGTATGTACTGGGAAATATAGCCTCATACTCTTGAACAAATTTGAATGCACTAGACTGCTACAGATATGAAATATTAATATGATATATGATTTTTTTAATCGCAAATAGGGGTTTGTGGATCTTGTAAGCAAGGCAATAACAGTAAATTTAATCTTTTCTATCTAGTCTGAGTCTTCTTCAATCAGAAAATTTGGACATATGTCTTAGGGTAAAAAAACTAGCACTGAAGTCCTCTACCATTATGATTCCCAATTAGATTTATTTACATCTGCAGGCTTCTTTTAAACGCGGAGCCAATGTTCTACAAAACAATAATATAAGCTCTTTGGAAAGTATGTCTGGAAGCCAAGGTGTTATAGTTTGATTGAAATGTTGTCCCTACATTTTAAGATCAAAAAAAGTCAACACTACAATAAAAATTATTAACTGCAGTTTTCAGTCTTCCTTTCTATCCTCAAACAATATACTTTTTTTTCTAAATTGTATTATCTAATAAATTCTACTGCACAGAAATGTTGTTTCCCATCTAAATTTCTTTAACATTAATTCATCACTTCTCTGAAACAGGTCAAATTCACAGAATCACAGGATGGCTGAGGCTTGAAGAGAACTCTCAAGATCATGCTGTCCAACCCATCTGCTAAAGCAGGGCCACTTAGAGCCCATTGCCCAGGACTATGTCTAGATGGCTTTTAAATATCTCCAAGGAAGAAGACCCCACAACCTCTCTGAGCAACCTGTGCCTGTGCTCAGTATTACAATGAAAAAGTAGTTCCTGATGTTCAGAAGGAACCTCCTGTGTTTTAGGTTGTGCCCTTTGCCTCTTGTCCAGTCACCGGGCACCACTGAAAAGAGCCTGGCTCCATTCTCTTCGTGCCCTCCCTTCAGGTGTTGATATACATGGATGAGATCCCCCCTCAGCCTTCTCTTCTCCAGGCTGAACAGTTCCAGTGCTCTCAACCTTTCCTCAGAGAAGAAATGCTCCAGACCCTTAATCATCTTTGTGGCCTTTTGATGGACTCTTTATTGTATGTCATTGTCTCTCTGGTACTTGAGAGCTCAGAAGTGGACCTAGTATTCCAGGCGTGGCCTCACCAATGCTGAGGAGAGAGGAAAGATCACCTCTCAAATAGCTGGCAGTACTTTGTCTAATGCAGCCCAAAATACTATTAGCCCTCTTTGCAGGAAGGGCACATCGGTGTCTCATTTCAGTGTGGTGTCCATCAGGACCCCCAGGGACTTTTTTACCAAGCTTTTTTCCACCTGAGTGGCCTCCACCATACATTGATGTATGGTGTTTTTCCTTCCCATGTGCAGAACTCTGCACATCTCCTTGTTGACCTTCATGAGGTTCCTTTTCTCAGCCTGTCAAGGTCCCTCTGGATGGCAGCACAACCCTCTAGTATGTCATGCACTAATCCCACTTTGGTGTCATCAATAAACTTGCTGCAGGGACACTCTGCCTCATCACAGACCCCTGGGGTACATTGCTAGTTACAGGCCTCCAACTAGACTTCATGTGGATGATCACCACTCTCTGGGCCTGGCCATTCTGTCAGTTTTAAATCTACCTTAGAATATAGCCCTACTGTGTATAAAATTTGGTAATCAAGGAGGTTTATTGCACTTACGACACTAGGACTGCATTTATAAGACCAGAAATACCAATGGATTTAATTGCTTATTGTTTTCTAAGGTTATCCCTGGACTATTTTATTTTTTCTGTAATTGAAAATCAGTGAACGTATCCATGTGCTTACTTCAGCATTTACATAAGTATTTTTCTAACTATGGATGTCAAACTGGATATTAAAGTTTCTATTTGTCTCTTGTTTGTATTGATTTTAGCTATCTACAACTATAAGAAAGTTATCTAGTTGAAATTCTCTAATCTACCATAATTGCATTTCAAGAAGTAATCTTGTATATATTGATTGTTTCTGTGATACTGATCTTTGTTTATAGCTGTATACTGTTTTAAATTGAAGTGGAAATAGTAGAATATCCTAATAAAACCTTTTACTTAAAACATTGAATCCTATAATTTTGTAACGTCAATTCCCAACATCCAGATTGTGAATGACATGATATTCAAGAGGTCTTCTGACATTTCCAGATGAATTTGTAAACTTTAAACAAGGAAAAACAAAGCATCACATTGGTCACAGCATATTAGGTAGTGCTCTTGCCCATGGCTCAGAAAATGTTTTACATACTAGCACCCGATCTTTATTTAAGACTACAAATGATAGCCTATCTACAGCTTCCTACAATATTATTCCTCAAAACTGTTCATCATAATTTCTTATCTGAATCTTTTCTCCTCATGATCTCTCTTCCACCTTTGGCTAGATTATAGTCTCCTTCCCATTCAAATTCCACTTCTGTTTCCCTCCACATTTCTCCTTTTTCCCTTTCTGGAGCACATCTGCATCAATTCCCTCACATGCTCCACTGTTCCAAGTCTTCACATCCAAGTATTCATTAAAATCTTTCTTCTGTCACTCTTGCCCTGACTATTAATATTTAAGAACAGATCTCTGATTCTTGGATGTGAGGTAATAGGAAAAGACAGCCTCTCTTTTTGGTGCTCTTTTTCCTTAAAAAAAAAAAAAGTCAGAATTTAACATGGTTGGTTAGTAGGACATATAGAAAAATATCATAGTAAGAAAAGTGCTTATTGTAGTTTCTGGTTTTCACACCATGTTATTCAAAAACTCTGTAGTCAGTGAGTCAGTGAAAGACTTAAAGACTGTCTTGACAGAAGAATCTGTCAAATAACAAGTGTGAAAAGAACAGCTACTTTTATAATAAACAAGAGTGTTTACCCTAATTTAAAAAAAAAAAAAAAAGGCCATACGGTCTGGTACTGATATCATATTGCACTCAAATCTAGGCAGTGGTCTCACATGGCTGTTCCTCTCTGAACAACTGCCTTTGTCACAGCAGTGAAATAGAAGGAAACTTGAATGCTGGAGAATGACCTAAGTAATCTTTATAATCTTGGACATCTTGAAATATAAACCACAAACACAATGGAGACTGCAAGGTGTCTGTTAATTCCCAAAATATTATTTAATCAACAACTAAAACCAGATATGCATTCCTAATATATATTATCAACTATCACACATAAAATGAAGATTATAGCTACAAAATGATAATGCTCTGTAAAACATGCAAAACATACTTTTAAAAATAATTAAACCAGTCAAGTTAAGGCAAAAAGATATTGCCAGACAGAAACTGCCCCTCTGCCATATTGCAAAGCCCAAAGTAAGCAATAAAAAATTACTTGGGAGAGGTCATCAACAGTTTGTTGTTTTACTGAATATGGGCAAGAGTTTGTATTGCTCTCTAATCCATTTCCTGAACACCAACAATATTTCATTTACTGAACTTGATCCTTGGCTGTCCATAAGAAAATTTATATCCATATTTACAACAGTTCTATAAACTAATCTTGAAATTAAGACTAAAGTAAATAATCAACCCAGTAAGTGGCACTGTATGAATCACATTTTCATGGTAACATTCTGAGAAAATATAGGATTTAGTAATCTTTCCTTCATGTTTCAAAACTGCATTATGCTGACATTTTTGTCAAATGTTTACTAAGAAATCTGTGAAATTTTAATCCTTTCATCTCATATAGCTTTTCAGATCAAAAAGACTACTATCTTTTCATTTTCTATTATGTGATATGTGTTTCTTAGCCTGTAAATTCCTTCTTTTGTTAAGCATGTAATTTTTCTTCCTACTACATTTTTATAGTACTTATCTTCCTCCTCATTTGAGGTATCTACCCATAGCCCCCCCCAGAATATCAGGTAATTTCTCCGTTATCTTCTCAAGAATATTCCAAAATGCCAGTATCAGAAATCAGAAATTTTTAGTATCAATCTCAATTGTCTTAAAAATAAACATTGCTGTCAAGAGGTGGTTTCAGATGCGAAAGTTCAAATGCCAAGAGATAATGGCTTATGCTATAAATTACTCCTCAGTTTAACAAGAATTTTATCAGATTGCAACCATCTTTTCCATCCTTGATTCCTCCTGCAAGCAAAACACCCTAAAAGAAACGCCACAAAAACAAAACAGAGAAAAGGAAAAGGGAGCACAAAGCAAACAGACAGATGCATTATTTTTAGAGAACTTTTTCAATTTTTCAGATAATCTCCATCGATATTCCTCAGTTGCTTTGAAAAATGGTAATTTATGATTTGCATATTTTTGCTCCCATCTCCTAACAGTCACAGAGTGCTGCAGTTTGGCATGCTACCAGAAATGCACTCACTGGAGATTTGTGCTGCACAGCTGTAAGGTGGAGGCATTCATATTTGCAAGAATACAATGTACTGCTGTAACTGTAAATTATGACAAAAAACTAACTTTGAAGGAGGTAAAATAGCATCACACATTATTGTGATTACACTGGGAGGACTGCACAAAGATATCAGCATTTTAAAAACATTTATCCTTAATGGACCATTGATAGACTGGATACATTTCCGCTATGAATAACCCTTGGACAATGCTTTTACAATTAATGGGGTTGCAATATTTTAATGTAAAACAAAATTTGAGACAGTATGAAAAGAACATTTTCACTCCTTTTTTTTTTTTTTTTTAATATTTCATGTAACAAGGTATCATAGCAATCTAATCTAGCTCAATGGGTTCCAATGAAATAGGTCCTGATTTTCACCAATTTCACAGACAAAATGAAGGTAAAAATTAAAATTAAAAAAATTAATTAAAATAAAAATTAAAAAATTACAGGAAACTGTAATTCTGTGCAAAATTTTAATTTGTAAAGAACACTTTTATACATAAATTATCAAGGAGATATGTTTCTCTACTGTTCATCTCTGAATAGGATTAGACTCTGAAATAAGTATTTGAACAATTTAGGTAATTAAAACAACTTATCACCTTAAAAAGCATTATCAAGTTCAGGAATTTATGAATATTTGTTGAACTCAATGACTTTGTTCCAAGAAGTAAAAAGAAGGCAAACTTCAGAGTACCTGATATGGATTAGTTAAAATTTTCCTAAAAGTGAGACATTTTTATTCTAGGTCCTGAATAACCTGATGCTGTTGACAACTTCCACAAAACAGAATGGGAATTAATATATAACCACCTCCCTTGTTATTAGGACAGTATCCAAAATGCAGATCTTTGTATTTACTAAATGTTCCAGCAGCAAAACAATTAATTCTGAGTTTAATGCCACTTGGGTTGAAAAAGTTCTTCTGGATTTTCATAGTACTGCTACTGATTAATAAAAAAAAAAAAAAAAATTAAAATAATGTATTTGGGAATCTTACTGAGAAGCTTCAGGAGCAAAATGAATCACAGTATCATAGAATGTAGGGTTTGGAAGGGATCTCTGGACATTGTGAAGTCCAACCCCCTGCCAAAGCAAGATCAGCTAAGGCAGGCCACACAGGAACATATCCAGACAGGCTTTGAAGGTCTCCAGAGAAGGAGACTCCACAATCTCCCTGGGCAGCCTGTTGCAGTGATTTGTCACCCTCACAGTAAAGAAGTTTTTCCTCATGTTGAGGTGGAACTTTCTGTGGTCCAGTTTCTGTCCGTTGCCTCTCATCCTATCAGAGGACACCACTGAAAAGAGACTGGCCCACCCTTCAGATATTTGTAAACATTAATAGCATCCCCTCTCAGTCTTTTCTTCTTCAGACTAAACAGTGTCAGGTCTCTCAGCCTTTCCTCACAAGAGAGATGTTCCAGTCCCTTAATTATCCTCGTAGCTCTCCATTGGACTCTCTCTAGTATTTCCTTGTGTCTCCTGAACTGGAGAGTCCTGAACTGGACGCAATACTCCAGATGTGGTCTCACTAGATTAGAGGGGGAGGAGAACCTTCCTCAACCTGCTGGACACACTCTTCTTTATGCACCCACAATTGCATAAATAATTATGAATAGATAGTTCACCTTGTTTTGGGACCACCATTTAGACATGAACTGTTATATTGCTAGTTATATCAACAAAATGACTGCTTTTGATCTTGCATTCAGAAGCCTGACCTGGAAATAACTGAATCAAAATCAAGTAACTGAAATTAAAATGATTGAACCAGCAGAAATCTCAAGGTAGCTTGGAGAAATTTACAGCCAATTTTTACATAAAACAAGACATTTTTTACTTGCTTATAGTAACAGAGACTCTTCTTAGAGATATACAATAATCACATGCTATGAATGATATTCACAACATATATAATTTAAATATATTTATGTGCAATTTTAATAATCTTGTTTCCCTAGACACCTTGAAATACTGTAGAGGTCCAGGTTACTAACAACATATCTGAATACATTAGAAGATTATATTTAGAGCAGTAAATGGAAGGCTTTCTGTGAAAAATAAGCATGCTTTTCTATCACAGATTTAGATCACCAGATGTAGCTCCCTTGTCATAAAGGGAACAAAGAGCATAAAACACTGTGTTAGCTACTAGCGATGAAGGTTTGGGGAGTCTGAACAGGTCAATATGTTGATAAATGACCTGGAAAAAGGAGTGAGTAGAATGATCACATATCTTATAAATCATACAATATTATTCAGGATAGTCAAGTCTAAAGTGGACTGAAAATTTTCAGAAGAATCTGATGATATTCAGTGGCAAAATGAGCAGAAAAAAAAAATTTGTTAAGAGATGTACTTGCATACATTTATTTTAAAGAGATCTACACAGTGGTATATTCTTAGTTAAGCTCTTATCAGAGCTCTGAGAACACCAACTCACTGTTCCATGGCAGTCAAAATGACAAACAGATTATAAAAATGTTAATAAAAAAGGAAATGAGAAATAGAAAATATCATACTGCTCCTGTGCAAATGCCTGGTAAACCACTTCTTTTAACAGGGTATGTGGTCTTAAAGAAGATACACAAAAAGGGATATAAAGGGCAATGCTCAGAATAACAGCTACTGTGATGATTGTAAAGCCATTTGCAGCATAGAAAACAGGAGGAAGGGTAAAACATCATGAACAGTATAACAGAAACAGTAAGGTTCAGATGGTAGTACATCTCACAATTTTCAGGTAGAAGATTCTATACAAACATGAAGCAGTACTTTTTCATACAAATAATTTAGTTGTAGACTTTCTTGCAATAGGATTCTGTGGGGACTAAAAGAACTTCAAAATTGGATTTGGCTAATTAGCAGATATGTAACTATTAAGCAAGTGGTTTGAACAATCTCTGGTTTAGGCAGGATCTAAACTGCTACCTGTGACAAAATTTAATAGTGTAGAGATTAATCTGTTCATGTAATCCTCAATGACTCACTGGTGGTAAACTAAAAGACATTTCAAGCCATCTGGAATAGGACTCCAGGTTGTCTAGACCAGTATTCTGGACATAGTAAATCAGCTTACATTACTATGGCTATATAAAAGTTATCTAATTACTGAATATAATAATATGAACATGAAGTGGGTTGTGTGGGGTTTTTTTTGGTTGGTTGGTTTGTTTGGTTTTGTTTGTTTGTTTGTTTATTTTATTTTATTTTTATTGCTATTTTTATTGCTTGGTTTCTTCTTTGTTCTTTGCTTTTAATGTTGCCATCTGAATAGACACGGTTTCCCATAACATCCTTGTGGAGAAACTCAGGAAGAAGGGGATAGAAGAGCAGATAGTAAAATGGATTAGTAACTGGTTGGACAATAGAGTCCAGAGAGTGGTGGTCAATGTTGCCAAGTCCAGATGGAGAGCTGTAACTAGTGGAGTCCCCCAGGGATTGCTGCTGGGACAGGTCCTGTTCAACATCTTTATCAGTGACATTGATGACGGGACAGTGTCTTCTCAGCAAGTCTGTTGATGACACAAAACTGGGAGGATTGGCAGATACACCTGAAGGATGTGCAGCCATCCAGTGGGACTTGGACAGACTGG
>JANIJG010004086.1:35538-50245 GCA_024611175.1 Megaceryle torquata | reverse complement strand
CCCCCCCATCTCTGTAATATTAACTAAGTTTTATTGTGATATTCCAGAAGACTCTATACTGGAGAGTTACATGCACTGCATTTTAAAAGCAAGTGATACTAAATAAAATATTCGTATATAGTTAACTTTTTCTGCCAAATTATTGCTGTGTGGGAAGAACTGAAAGGGGGAATGTCAGAAATCTTTAGGTAGGACTTATTCTTTTTACAGAATATATTTTACTGTTCTCTCCAGCTTATAAGGATTCCCAAGCAGTGTCTTTGGTGAGTGAATGCAGGGAGACAGAAGGATACTTTATTTTTTCCTTTTTTTTTTTATTTTTTATTTTATTTTTTGTTTTGTTTTGTTTGCTTTTGTTTGTTTGCTTTTGTTTTAGCTCAGCAATAGCAGCAGCTTGTCTAAGCCGCACAAGGAATGATGCACATGCATCTGTGAAGGAATATAACTCCTATGCTTTCCTCTTGCCCCCCAATTTATCCCCTATTATCAGACTCATTTTAATACTCTAAAATCACTTCACTACCCCCAAACATACACTCACACGCATTGCAACTGGCGGTCTCCACATATCAGCTGCTTCTGCCCAGACTTGGAGCAGTTACATCTAATGAGGTAATTCTTGTTAACTACCTAGAGGATACCTCTGGTCAAGTCCTCTGGCTTGTGCCTTCACTATAAATGGGTTGTGAGAGGGTAGCCCTGTAAATTTTATGTATATGTTTGACATTTATGGAAGGCTACATTTTCCTATTTTCTCTGCCTATGGTTGTCTAGGTTTCTTTGAGAAACAGCCAGGTAGGCTGAGCTCGTAATTAGTCTGAGAGACAAAGGCTAATTGCCCAATTATCCTAAGGAGAACAGCTGGGGAAGTTATTGTCCAGAGCCAATTGGAACAGATTTGTGTTTAAGAACAGATTCCAGGTTATTATGCTGGACAAATGATCTTCCCTTGATAAAAGATCTTTCAAGTTACAAAAAAACCTCTCTCTAAAAATAATAATAAAAAACAAACAACCCACCCACCATAAAACCTAAAAAAACCACAAACACAAAATTATTGTAGTTTGTATAGAACGGTTATTTATATGTGGTGGATTGACCATGGCTGAATGCCAGGTTCCCATCAAAGCCACTCTATCACTCCCCTCTTCAACTGGACAAGGGAGAGAAAATATAATGAAGAACGTGTGTCAAGGTAAGGACAGGGAGGGATATCATTCACCAGTTACCATCATGGGCAAAACAGATTTAACTCATGGAAATTAATTTAATTTATTAGCAATCTGATCACAGTAGGATAATGAGAAATAAAAAGTAAATCTTAAAATACCTTCCCTTCACCACCTTCTTCCTGGGTTCAACTTGACTCACAGTTTTCTCTAATTCTTCCCCACAACAGGCAGCACAGGATGATGGGAACTGGGCTTGCGGTCACTTCATGACATGTTGCTTCTACTGCTCCTTTCTCCTCAGGGAGATAACTACTCACACTATTACTCCGATCCAGCGTGCAGTCCCTCCCACAGGAGTCAGTCCTCCACAAGTTTTTCCAATATAAGTCCTTATTGCAGGCTGCAGCTCTCCATGGACTGCTACAATGTGTATCTCTTCCAGGAGGGCACAAGTCCTGTGATCAAACCTGCTCCAGCATGAGTTCTGCTCTCTCCATAAGTTCATAGGTCCTGCCAGGAGCCTGCTCCAAGATGTGCTTCCCGTGAAGTCACAGCTTCCTTCAGGTACATCCACCTTCTCTGACATGGGGTCCTTTATGAGCTGAACATGGGTATCTACTCTACTGTTAACCTCCATGGGCTATAGGAGGACAGGCTTCCTCACTGCACTTTCTACCAGGAGCCTCAGGGGATCTGTGCTCTGGCACCTGGACTACCTCCTCCCTCTCCTTCTCCACTGGCTTTGGTGTCTGCAGAGTTCCTTCTCTTACATATTCTCACTCCTCACTGCAATTGCTGTTGAGCAGCACATTTTCCTCTTCTTAAATATGTTCTCACAGGGCTGCTACCCCTGTCACTGATAGGCTTGACCTTAACCAATGGATAGTCCATCTTGGAGCCAGCTGGCACTGGCTCTGTCAGACATAGGGGAGGCTTCTAGGAGCTTCTTACAGAACCCACCCCTGTATCCCCACCACAACCAAAACCTTGCCACACAAACTCAATACATAGAATCATAGAATTGTCAGGGTTGGAATGGACCTTAAAGATCATCTAGTTCTAACTCCCCCTGCTATGGGCAGGGACATCTCCCACTAGATCAGGTTGCTCAGAGACACATCCAGCTTGGCCTTAAAAACTTCCAAGGATGGGGCTTCCACCACCTCTATGGGCAACATGTTCCAGTATCTCCCCACCCTCATGGTGAAGAACTTCTTCCTAATGTCTAACCTGAATCGACCTATCTCTAGTTTTAATCCATTCCCTCTAGTCCTACTGCTACCCAACATCCTAAAAAGTCCCTCCCCAGCTTTCTTGTAGGCCCCCCTAAGATACTGGAAGGCCACTATAAGGTCTTCCCGGAGCCTTCTTTTCTCCAGACCGAACAACCCCAACTCTCCCAGTCTGTCTTCATAGGAGAGGTGCTCCAGTCCTCTGATCATCCTCATGGCCCTTCTCTGGACACATTCCATATCCTTCTTGTAATAGAGGCTCCAGAACTGGACTCAATACTCCAGGTGGGGTCTCATGAGAGTGGTGTAGAGGGGGAGGGTCACATCCCCTTACCTGCTGGTCATGCTTCTCTTGATGCAGCCCAGGACATGATTAGCTTTCTGGGCTGCAAGTGCACACAGATGGCTCATGTTGAGCTTCCTGTCCACCAGTACCCCCAAGTCCTTTTCTTCAGGGCTGCTCTCAAGCCAGTCACTGCCCAGCCTATATCAGTGTTTGAGATTGCCCCGATCCAGTTGGAGGACCTTGCACTTGGTCTTGTTGAACTTCATGAGGTTGGTATGGGCCCGCCTCTCCAGCTTGTCAAGGTTCCTCCGGATGGCATCCCTTCCCTCTGGCATGTCAGCCACCCTACACAGCTTGGTGTCATCAGCAAACTTGCTGAGAGTGCACTCAATGCCACTGTCCATGTTGCTGATGAAGATGTTAAAAAAGACCAGTCGCAGTACTGATACTTGAAGGACTCCACTTGTCACTGGCCTCTGCTTGGACATAGACCCATTGACAGCCCCTCTTTGGGTGTTACCATCAAGCCAGTTCTTTATCCACTGAATTGTCCTTCCATCAAACCCAGATTTTATCAGTTTGAAGACCAGGATATTATGTGGGACAGTGTCAAAGGCTTTGCTCATATCTAGGTAAATGACGTTCTTCCATTGTCTATTGATATTGTAACCTTCCCACAGAAGGCCACCAGGTTTGTCAGGCACGATTTGCCCTTGGTGAAGCCATGTTGATTGTACCAAATCACCTTTTCGTTATTCTTCTGCCTCAGCAGTGCCTCCGGGAGGATCTGCTCCATGATCTTACCAGGCACGGAGTTGAGACCGACTGGCCTATAGTTCCCTGGTTCATCCTTCTTTCTCTTTTTGAATATGGGGATTATGTTTCCCCTTTTCCAGTCAGTGGGGACTTCATGGGACTGCCATGACTTTTGGAATATGGTAGAGAATGGTTTACCAACGTCATCCGCCAGTTCCCTCAGTACCCATGGGTGTATCCCATCAGGTCCCATAGACTTGTACACTTTCAGGTTCATCAGATGCTCACGAACCTGATCTTCACTTACAAAGGGCAGTTCTTTCATCCAACCCGTGCCATTATCTTCTGTGACTCTGGAAGTGTGGCTGGAGCCCTTGCCAGTGAAGACTGAGTAAAAGAAGTAGTTGAGAACCTCAGCCTTCTCAGTATCACTTGTCACCAGTTCACCCATTTCCTCTCTGAAGGGGCCCAAACCTTCCCTAATCTTCTTCTTACCATTAATATACCTACAGAAATTTTTGCTGTTTCCCTTGGTCTCCCTGTCTAGATTTAATTCTAAGTTACTTCGTCCTCCACGTGATGTTATTAAAGTATTCCCTTAGCTGCATAAGTCGAAGAGTACTTTTAAGAAATTCCAAGTTCATCTATATCAGAGTTTTAACAGGAAGTAAGAGCTTGCTTTTGTAGTTAAGATCTTGATTGTTTCCTCTTGTGACACTTTGTGTCTCACTATCAGAAAATGCAGACTAGATGTGTTTCAGATTCAACTAAATGGAAAGATGAACTACAGAATTGTGCTTAATGCCCTCCAGCTCCTAACAGGCATTCAGTCTCCAAGACTAGACCATAACACCTATAAACACTGTAACATTGTTAATTATGCATCGTTACATTCATATGGTGTTTATATGTATTGTACATTTTCAGTGTAGCAGATCATAGAAACTTTCAAGCTCTTCTGTATTTTTCAGCAAGAACATCCTGCACATTTTTTTTCTGGCAAGAAAATAGAGACACACAAGGTGAAAGCAGGATGGTGGAAACTCTTTTCAGCAGTTGAGCCCTAAGATGTTATTTTTTTAGTGGTAAAACCAGAAACTATATTCACTAGCCTACAAAACATTTATTGTAATCGGGTTTGCAAGAACACACTACTAAATTTTATTAGATAGTTACTTTTTACATTGCCAGCAGGAGATCTTTATGAAATATTACAATAAAAAAGTGTTTCTTCAGGAAGCAGTAATGTAATAAAATGCATCACTAGTTTTGATTGCATTGATAGCTTGTAGGAATAAAAGTCCCTTTAGAGAGTTGTGCTTTGTGTTCATAAGGAGTAGGAAAGACTATTTTGCAGTGCATTAAAACCATGGCAGCCATTAGGTTTGTATAATAAAAATCTTGTAAACATTGATAGTTTTATGGTTAGCCTTTTCAACAGCTGTTTTGTATATATTAGCTATTTATTAAGTCAACCTATATTTTCACTCCTCTAATTTAGATAACCATGAATAGAGTTCCAATTTCAAAAAGTTCTAATAAAAAGTTATTTTCAATTTTGTGTAATAAGAAACAATTTTGGAGGGTCCATTTACTTTAGAGAATGGATATTATTTTCCAGTGAGGGTGCAGAAACAAAGAGCTCTTCTGAGAGAAGCAGAATGTCTAAAAAAGTTTAAATAAGCAGAAAATATTCTCCATCACCTGAAAGATATAAATGTACAAGATTTCTCAAGACAGTAGGACAGATTAAATGCAGATGGATACAATTAAAATAAAATGTGTCATAGTTGTGTTTAAAGTGTCTTATTGTTGATCTACAGTAATTCCTATAAATCCGTAGACTCAAGATGAACGACAGCATTCAGTTTATCTGGAAATAGTTTCCTGATTTGGTTAAAAGCTCAAAGGCAGTTCACAGACCTCTTTTGTCTGACAGTAATAGGTGTTGGGGGTTTAAGTGACATAAGATGGATGAGGCATTTATATTGGAGAGAAGGCAGAAATTTATGAAAAGCTTTAATGGAAATCTCTCTCACTGGGTTTATCCTTTACAGTAAAGGATAAAACTCCACACTGGGACTGCAAGGACATAGTGTCAGGAATGTTTACATTTTTATACTTTTAACAATGATTGACAATTTTAAGAGTTTTATTCTTTTTCTACTCATAGAATGAAATTTAAATGTAAAGCCACTGAAGAAAAATAAACATCTTTCCTATTCTTCAACAGAAAGATGGAGCAGCATTAATTAAATGGAACATGTGGGACTGAAGTTTTTCTGTAGACAAGAACTGCAATTTGAGTCTATGTTAGCTCCCATTAGCCAATGAATATATTTGAGTTCTATAATCATAAACATATTTTCTAGCTTTCCCCAGGGCAATCATTCCTTCAGATTAATTTTGTAATAATTCCACCTAGACCTTCCTTGGTCTTTATGCCTTGTCTAGGTAAAAATGAACAATCTCATCTCTCTACTAAATGCAATATTACGTTAATTTTTCCTAAAACCCCCCAACAAACAAACAAACCCACAAAAAAAACCCAACCCAAAACAAAGAGAAAAGAGAGATTTTTGTATGGTAACCAGGAAGTTCTCCAAGAGAAACACTGATTCAACTCCTGATTATGCTTTGTACAAATTCTGTCTAAGCTGTAGCAGTTAATCCTGCTAGTATCTACTCTAATTCTAAAACTGGTGATAGCCAAGTCCTGATGCATCAGATTTCTTCTTTTACTTATCCTTTTTCACCAACCACAATAAAAATAAAGAAGTTTTCACTCCCTGCTCATTAAATCAAAATCCATAGAAACAAAGAAACAAACAAAACGTAAATGAATCTCCTATAAAAGAGATTTCTTTAAAAGAAAAGACAGAAAGGTAAGAGATCTGTATCAAAGTATTTCAAATTTTATTTACTGATATGGTGTGGTTTTTTTGAATCCTAGTAAAGAAACAGAAAGGATACAGTGAGGAGGCCAGTAAAATGTCTTTTGAGGAAAAGGCCTGTGTTTACAGACTTGGTCTTGAATGGCGGCACAGAAAAATCAATGTGGAAGAAGTTGTCTAGGGATTGAAAGTTTTCTTCTGGGTGCTGAGAAAACCTCTGCTCTTTAGTCTCTCAGCTACTAATCTGGCCAAATAATGCCCTTAGCACAATGAACATTTCTGGATGCCTTTCAAGGTGAATATTCACCTGAGTTTCAAACTAAAAACAGAGGAACACACAAAATCTCCTTCTGGAGGTGTTAAAAAACATCAGCTTGTTCTCATCAGCTGCACAGGTAATACAATACTCTAGAAGTAAACCCAAATCCTTCACTGGGCATCAAGACTGAAGGTGTAAGTTGACCATTCAACAAACATAAACTTAAATCCATTGAAACATTGAGTTTTACCTGAAAAATTATCAGTGATACACATTCTTGTGGCTTAGATTTTACTGTTGTAGGTAAAAATAATTAAAAATGTGTGAGAGCATTAATTTTTAAAATCACAGTTTTATGACAGCTACTTTCCTTTTTTTTCTCCTCCTTTCATTCACTTCTCTTTTTCTTTAATTCTCTACTAATTTACTTTCATTGAAGATTAATTGTTTTTCAACATGTTCTTATTTTAAACCTTAAGTTCTAATACCACTAAAAGGAAACTTCGTGAGGCAAGACCCAAATAAAACGTTCACTCTATTTGCTGGTGTTTCAAGCATTAAATTAATATTCTTGAAGTTCATTCATTAAGTCTCTAACCTGCAATTAGGATTCAGTCTATGCTGCTGATTAGACAGGAAAAAGAAATCAGCCCACAGAGAAAGGCAGCTTTTCATTTGAATCCAATCAGGAGAGCAAACACACTCCAAAAAGGTTTCTGTGGTATATAGATATAATTATTATGAAGGAAAAGGGAAAGAGAACTTGGAACCTTAATGAACATGAAGCAGGGTGTTTTAACCTTCAGCACTCTCTGAAGCAATGTTACATTTCTTAGTATCAATCTTATTGACCAAAACTTGGCAATAGACGATATGAGAAAGTTTTTCCATAATTTATCCAGTGTGCTTTATTTTATTCTAAAATGTCTGAGCTGATTTATGACAGCTGGTAGATTCATGCAAATGAAAAGCAAGATGGTATTTGCTACTAACATGCAGGCAAACAACAACATGATGGCAGCCATATTAGAAACAGAACAAACCCAAAACAACAAATCAACCCTTTAAAGTATTACAAGGATAGAGACCATTATTAGAATGGCAGCCACTAACACCCTCAGAGGTAAGATCATCTAAATATTTTCAACATAGAGCATGGAAAAATGAAAATTTGTATTTGCTGAAGGGTATGAAATTAAATGGAGTTACATCCGAATAGGCTTAATCCTGCTCTTAGTTAACATTCCTGAAGTTCTGTGAGCTCTATTGGTAGTTGTTAATGTGTCTTTATAAATCAGATCACTTAAATACTATATAATTTTGGTAATCTAGTTTTAGAGTTCTGGAAGTCTTATTTAGAATATAATAGTGAAGATTACTCAGCTGCTGTTCAATAGATTCTGTCAATAAACATCAGGTTGTGTTAATTTTAACAGAAGGTGATGTGCAAAACTAAATCTTCATGGTAGTAACTAATCCACATATACAAATCTCCTTAACAGATCTTAAAATACATATTGTCAGTTTCTCTTAGCTACATTGCTTACTAGATAAAGTAATACTTTTTATGTCTTGTATATTGTAAAAAAAGAACTGAATACCTTAGGTCCTGTGGAACAATTGATTTTCCCAACCATATTGCCCTTAGGGATTCACCTCTTCTGCCATTTGCAGGGAATTCCACACATGTTCCCTCTTAAATGTATCCACTGCCCTGCTCAGTAAGACCATAGACATACCACTGATAGGGATATTATCCTTAAAAGAATCCACAACAGAGATAAAATAGACGAATTTTATCTCAGCACTTTATCTACTTTTAGATCTACGGGCCATTCTAGTAAATTCTTATTGCTTAATATAAAAACAAAACCACAAACTCTGTTTCCAAAAAAGCAAAGGTATTCAAATGTGGTCCATATATATTTTTTTACATACTCAGGAATAGTTTATTATGTTTATATAGCTCAATTTTCAGAAGAAGTTCAAGAAGTAATCTATAGCCAGCCCTAATGTATTTCTAGTTCTGGGCCAGTGCCTGTAAAAGGAAACTATGGACCACTAAATAAGATTTTGCTATTACTAGTAAAGGCTACAGACTTTTTGTTGACCTCACAGTTAAGTGTCACATGACTTGCCTAATCTTTCCTGAACTGGTCTTAACCTATTCTAACAGTCTTTAATAGTAGTCACATGACTGTGACTAGGCTGTGAACAGGCTTAACCTGTTCTAGCTCAAGTTGATTAACAAAAAGGAAAATCAGCCTCCATTGAAGTTGCTGGATGTTTTACAATCTGCATCAGTATGACTGAAAAGCAGTAAGGGCAGAAGAAAGGTGATGTGACTATCTGTTCCAATATGTAGTATAATCTATAACATAAGTATCATAAAAATATATATGTTAACATAACATTCTGGACTTCCCTAGTCTGTTACATTCTCACGCTATGATTTATATGGCATGACCTGACCCTGAGTCTTTATGACGCATGAGATTCCCATAAGCATCCAAAGGAATTCTGAGAATCAAAGGATGTAAATCTAGTCTGCTGAAGCAGAAAATTTTCTTTCAGATCTCTACATGAAGACAACATATCATGGACCAGGGTGGGGAGCAGTAGTTAAACTGACAACTGACTGGAAGAGTTGAATTCACAATGCAAGAAAGGGAAGAAGGGAAGGGAAGCAAAGGGAAGGGAATCAAAGGGAAGGGAAGAGTACAGGATAACAGATAAAATCTTAGTTCATGGAAAAGGAATAAGAGAAAGACAAGTTTTCATCTACAAGAGAACAGATGTTATGCCAAATTTATATTCTAAGAGTGGGAGACTAACTATGCCTGTGAAGAGGTTAACACTTCAATAACAGCTGGGGAGTGTAGTGGCAGAAAACCCAAAGATTTGTTATGGTACAGAAATTCAGGACCCTACCTGTGGGAGAAAATATAGTTAGAAAAGTGAAGTGTCTATGAAACTAAAATCTTGAGTTTGGGGGATCAAATGCCAAGAAATAGTGAAGATGAAAACAATGCAACTTGAGCAACTATTTAGGATCTGCATTTTCAAATGTATCTGAAGTCTGTGTAACAACAACTTTCATTCAGGATAGACAGACTGCTATGAAAAGCTGAGAAGTAACAGACAACCTAAAGATTATCTAGGCATTCACTAAAATAAAAAAGTGTGAAATTTATGAAACATAGTAAAGTGGGTACTTGGTCTAAATTATACAGTAATTTTCTTTTCTTTCTTTCTTGGGAACATAATCACACCAGAGGCATAAACAGGCCATGCATTTCAACATGGAGCCATTATCAGACCATAAAAGAAAAGAAGTTCCTTTGTTTTATCCTATTTTGTTTTGGTTTGTTTGTTTGTTCTGTGTTGGGTTTTTTTGGTATTTGTTTAGAAGTAGTTGTAAGAGTCTACATTTGTCTGAGAAAGCTTAGGTGGTTTTGATTTCTATCACCGTTAACATTCAAGCAATTTCAGAAACAAAAAAAAAAAAAAAAGAAAAAGCTATGTTTGTAACTTGCTTCTCTTGAAGGAAGACACACAAATATTTAATTGGTTTATTAACTGTTATCAATTTATATGTATCAATAAGTATAGGTATATGGGTATTTTCTTTCTAAAAATACTGGTTTTGTTAATAATTTCTTCAAAATTTCACAGTTGTGACTGATACTTTACAGAACTTATTTGCCTTATAAACACATATCCCTTTCTGGAAGCTACAATGGTAAAATAATAAAGACAACTCCCGAAAGAGTTTCACTGATCCTTTGAGAGCACATATAATCCATTGACAGGTAATGACACTAACAAACTATAAAATAAAAAAAAAAAAAAAAGAAAGAAAAAAAAGATTACTGATTCGATGTAATCAAGAGATGAGTCTCAAATTTTGTCAGACTTGTCTACATGATGACAGGTAGAAGGACATGCAGTTGCAATTTAAAATCATAGAAAGGTATAAATAGTAAAGAGAAATTATTTAAATGGAAAAGGAAGACTAAGTATAAGAATGGAAAGCAATTACAAAAGGAGAAGGTGATTCATAATTTCAGAAATTACTTCTGGCCCGGGATCTGTTAAACATATTGCTGGGTGATGAAGCAAAGGAGCCGTAGTTTGTGATATTTATAAGTCCCCAAAAACTCCTAGGGACTATTGCTTTGGATAAGTGGGGCAAATTAGATAGAAAGTAGCAGAATTCTAAAGATTAGAAATAAGAATGTTCTGTGATTAATTGCTCATTTTCATTCCCAGCTAAATTCTACTTAAAGATGTATCAAAGATTCCTGTGCTGGTTTGTTTGTTTTGTTTTGTTTTTTAATATAGTAAGACAAACTAGAAGCCAGAAATATTTTAGGATAGCATACCACATTCTGTGAGAGAGAGGGGGCACTTACATAAGCAGGACAAAATTTATACTGCTAGGAGTTATTGAATCCATGACTTCTCCTTAGATTGACAGTAGTCCTTGAGCTCTTGATAGTGATCACAGGTTACAAACCTATCATTATTTACTCAAACCACCAAACTGGGTGGTGCTGAGGAGCAATATGTTTTACTGTAAGTGTCCATATGTACTAAAATGATAATTCAAAAATATCTGTGTTCATGATAGAGACATTTACACTAAAGTAATCAATCCTGAAGTGTTAGTCCTAGTACAGGTGTCTGTGCAGAGACTCAGATGAGCAGGATGCTATTGAAATATAGACCTGGTAAAATGTAGAATCCATTGCCCAGAAAATTGCCAGAGAAAAACAAATCCCAACAGTGGCCAGACTTGAAAAGGAAAGATTGAAAACCTGGAGTCTTTTATGTGTGAAAGCTGGATATGTCCTTCCTTCTACTGAAGTTTACAGCAGCCTGCTGTGGACATGCTTTGATATAGTAATTCCTTTTAGTGGTTCTTTATTTAGCCTTTCCAGCATTCTCCATTTCCAGTGTCTTATACCTTTATTTCAGTTAGGCATTCAGTTATTTAGCTGAAACCATGACTAAAAGATTTTGGTTATTTATTTATTTTTGTTGTTGTGTGGCTTTGTTTGTTTCTTTTTAATAAGGCTATTTTTGGCCCTAAGCACGCATTTGATCAGGCTGAGCCTGTCAGTGCAAATTTAGCATTCCAGAAAGGCAACATGTTGCAGTTATTCACAGAATATGTTTAGCAGTTACATGTGGAATTCATAGCTTTAGTGGTATAACCAAGATATAATTATAATAAATTATTCCAATTTATATTCAGATTGATTAGGATTGTAACTGTGTTTAACAGTTATATATGTAGTCTTCATTAATGGTCGATCAGCTTGAAATAAAAGTATGTGAGGCTCAAAAAATGAGATATTTTTAAATTACATTTTAAGTGCACAAATCTGAATGTTGCAGCCTCTTTTTCCTCACCTGCTTCTTCATGTGCAAACATGCAAGGTTGACAAAAAAGGCAGTTACAATGGTAGCACTGTGTCATAATGATGAACAGCTAGAGCTCAATGCTGGAGAAAAGCACCAAAATTTATCTTGCTTTTCTATGTCAGCCTTCCATCTTAAATAGCTTTTCTTAATAAGATATACACCAAACATAAGGTTTATACCAAATAATGCCCCCTTCCAAAATAAAAAAAAAAAAAAGCCCACAAAAACCACCTAATCAAAACAAAAAAAATCAAAGGAAACAAAAAAAAATATTGGCTTTCTTCCTTTGATCTTCTTTTCCCTTCTAATTCTTGGATACATTTAGATGCTCTTTTCACCTATGAAAGCCTTTGTTTCAAACAACAGATTTGCTCTTAGGCTTGGTATTTAATTTATTTCTGCCCATTCCAGGCTTTGCAAGGACACCAGACACCCCCACAGCCTCAGAACTGCATCCTCCCTTGGAAGCTTGGTCTGGGTGGAGCTCTCTGATGGAATTCAGGGCTGGCACTGGGGACTCTGCACCATGGCATATCACCACTGTTGCCCAGTCTATGGACACTTTCCTCAGCAGAATTTCTGCTCCCCTTCTGTGCTGCTTCTGTTGGCTGCCTCCGTTAGCTGCACCCCCCAGCATGACAGAGCCATATTGTTACAAATATCCCAGGATACTGCAATAGCAGCACACTTTCCCAGAGATCCTAGGCATTAGATCACACCCCTGATACAGAGGAGATGCTGTTCTGTTGCTTGGTGCACATGGGAAGAAAATTCCTTCCCACTTCTAATTCTGAAGACAAGATTAACTCTGAATAAAAAAAGCTTTTGTATCCACAAGAGCCCTATCCCCTAAATAGAAGCTGCAGCATGTGCTAAGGCTTCAGAAGTTAAGTAAATCACTTGATAGCCAAGTTTTATGTAAAGATGAAAAAAACCCCGTTTTCCTGGTTCCCCAAAGGAGCCTGAGATTAAAATAATGCAGATAGAGCGCAAAAAGGATCAAACATTTTCCTTTACAGTTCCTCTGGATAGATATTACAATATTCACTCAAGGGTTCTTGTTACAAACTTCTTATTAAATTATTTCTAGAATTTCTATTGACTATTCCTTAGAATGATGAAAGGCTATTGTACATCAGCTTAGATCTTCATGGTATAGTATTAATAGACATAATTAAAACCATTAAAACCATGTGAATATATGTAAACATGGGGTACTTACCTTAGCATTTCCCAAAAAGTTTGAAGTTCAAGAATGGTTTAGAAGATATACCCGTGTCTTTATTTGAAGGATTATATTGTTATCCTCATTTATATATAGAAGTCACACACGTACCTGACATTTTATATGAATATCGGCAAAGGTAGAAGGGCTACACTGTCAGCTGTAGAGCTTTTTCTGTGGTTTGTCTGTTGGGCTTCTTTTCTTTGAAAATTTTAGACAGAACACTTCACCTGTTCTACAAGAAGAGATGATAAAAGCAAAGGAAGAAAAGGAGCTTGCCAAAGGTCACCTAGTAAACAGGGATATTGGTCTAGAAACCACTTTATTACTGCTTCTTCCTAAGAAATAGCTGTTACTTATACCAACAAGTGGTTGCTAATTACATACCCTTAATTTTCCTGATACCTAATTGAAGATGTTAGGGTCCATTTTGCAGAAAAACACAGCTGCTCTTGAGGTCAGTGGCACGTGAACACTGATTGTAAAAGATGTCATAGAGTGTTTAAGTACTTAATTACAGATATTTGTAAATATTTCTGATTTGTTTACCCTGTTTTGTTTAGTTTGGGTTTTCCCCTTTATAAAATGATATAACCTTATTTCCCCTGTAATTTTGAAGGTATATTGTGAAGCTAACACCTGAGAAACCTTTCAGTGTTAGGAAGAGGAGTACTACTTAAAAAATAGAGAGGAAATTACTTTCTTTTCTAATATCTACATGACTAGTACAGATCTTTAGGAGCCACACTTTACTGTGCTACAAAAGCAAATAGTAGCTCTGTACATGAACACTATTTAATGAGGACAATATGTAGGGGGAAAAAGTATCTATGATGCTGTAATTAAAAACATACTTAACATGTCTAAAACATATTTAACTTTCAACTTGATAAGTGGTTTTTTATGATTTTTCAAATCTTTTCCCATATTTAATAGCTGTTCTTACAAGCATTCCATGACATACGACATATTACTTATAGAAAGACTTATAAAGTGATGAGTCAGATTCCATAACACTATGTAATTAATTAAAAAAATAAAAGGGATTTTATTTCCTTTTTAGCTTTTAATCTTTCTGGTTTGTGTGGGGTCATGATTTACAGTTCTAACTTCAACTGAAGGTTATACTCCCACATAGACTTAGGTAATAATATTTCTTGTAGTGTACAGCAAATCTGGAAGGACAAAGGAGAGGGCAAGTGTTTGCATTCAAGAAACAAGTGCCAGTCTCTTAGAGTGTACCTGTGCTGTGCACACAGCTTTAGTCATTTCATGATATTTGCCCTTGCCATATGGTGAGGGTTATTTTGGATTCAGTATTGTTTTTTCTTTTGTACATTACAATGGAATACAAGATTACAACATATCTTAACAGATTCTCTTTTCTTTTCTTTTCTTTTCTTTTCTTTTCTTTTCTTTTCTTTTCTTTTCTTTTCTTTTCTTTTCTTTTCTT